>UXGD01005256.1:0-14907 GCA_900474315.1 Torymus auratus
GAGACTGCGAGTTCCACGTAAAAAGAAGCAGTTGTTGTGACACGCAGACTTTTTTAATAATCCACTCTCTTACTATCGCACGTCTCCATAACTCACTTTTGTACTGCGTTTGTGTTACATTTAATGAAAAAATCGGGCTATTTTTTTTATTTTTCATTAATTGAAGCGATTCCAACCGTCAATCAAAACGTAAATAATGCTTTATATTCCGTGTATTAAAAGCAAATTTCAATTAAATTGAAGGTAATTTTAAACCTTTTTTTTTATTTTTTTTAAAAAGGGATTCCTGATAAAATGCCCCTATCCGTGCGCAGTGCAGTTCACATAGCAGATTTTAAAAAATGAATGAAAAAAGAGGAGCAAAGATAATTGATCGCGATATTCGATTTCCGACGATAGAACACGTTGCGGGTATAAAAATGGTTTGCGGATGCGGCTTATTGAAAAGTAATAAAGCACAGGAGCTTATTAATTTTTCGGATACATAATTTGCAATGCAGAAAAGCGAGTTTTTGTTCATTTTGCAAATATTTATATCAAATATCAGAAGCTATAGAGGCTGTAACATTTTTTTTTATCAAAGGCAGCACCGCAGAAGATAATTTACATTATATTGATGAATATAAAAAAAACTGCATTTTAAAAATGTTCTATAGGTTCCCAATACACCGATTCCTTATAAATAATAAAACACCAAAATTACAGACTAATTTTAATTAAAAATTATATATCGTACATTAATATTCAAATAATAAAGTTCGATTCTAGAGGTAAAAAAAACGACCAGCAACAGTAGATATACACCGGACATAGTCAGACATAATATACATCAACACGGAATGTTCAATTATACTTTCTCATGATTTATGAATATTATTTCACAGTTTTCATCGCACATAAATACATGTATACCTCACATCGGTATTTCTGCTCACAAAGCTTTTATTCCTATATCTACAATAATTTATACAAGTCTATAAGTAAACCCTGGCAGTAAATTATCAATATTTTATAGCTATATCACGTGTTAATTAACTGGAAACATTTTTAGCAAAAATAATATAATTCATCTAAAAGTTCTACTATTACTTAAAATACGTATTTTATAAAGTATAAATACCATAATTCATTTCGGTTTGGTACATAATTATAAAATATAAACAATGTTCGTCTTTAGCCATAAAGTTAACTGAAAAATAGCTAATATTTGGTTAACATTTCTACCAGGGAATGTATACTAAATTCATTTATTTTTTCACCTTTACCATCACCACACACCAGCATGATCAATCCATCAGAACTAAAAAAAAATCCACCGATGCGAGAGGACACATCCCATTACTAATCATTGCACCGCAACCTTCAATCCCCCGAGTCGCCAAAAAAGCCCCTCCAGTTCAATAATAACGCGCGCCGCATATGTATACGTGTAACGTCAGAATCGAAACGGACATGTACACCCCCGCGCCCGTCATTTTTCCAAATATATATACACAAGCACACAGCCCGCCGCGCCTCGACACAGACAGACAGACAGACACGACGCAGAGCATGAATAAAAAACGAACTGTATATATATATACACACACGTCATTGAGACTCGTCGGAGCGTACGCGCGACCTCATATATATATATAACACACTTTTCCAATATACAAACATACACATGCGCCAGGACAGGATAAGGATTTCCCGAAAATACACGCGCGCGCGCGGCCATTTCTCTTTATGCAAATTCGTGCCCCCGCACGGTCTCTCTCCGCCCTGGAAATTGGCACGCGACGCGACGCTGTTTTCGGTGCGGGGGTGGGTATGAGAGTGAGAGCTGACGCGGCGTGTCGTTGACCTCGCGCGCATATAGGGCTCGTATGTGTATGTGTGCACCATCACTGCACACAGTGGGTCGACGACGACGCGCTAGCTCACCTTATACGTCTTTTGCAGCGAGCTACTGGCCGAGCGCGTTACATAAATTTTGGCCTTGAAGAGAGAGAGAGAGAGAGGCGACGACTCGAGTACCCTTACATAAATTCTCGAGAACAGTGTGTGTATGTAGGTGGGAACGAACGAGGAAGGCGCGAGAGCGTTTTTTTTTTCTCGAGGGGGTGGAACGATAAATTTTTCAATTATGCGAACCGCGCGAAATTTTTTATCGGCGGTAGTGGCCGAGTTTTTTTTTTACGTTAAAGAAAGAAAGAGAGAGAGAGAGAGAGGCGACGGTTTCACACGCTCGGACGCTTCTCTTTTTGAGATTCTAGGGAACCGCGGCAGAGGCTTTGCGCCGGAATGCGCGGGGTTGATGTAATTTAGGGGCTTTTGTTTGCCGTACAGCCGAGTTGATTCTGTTCGAAAATAGCGTTAAATGTGGTATATACAGGGTGCTGGTGGTGGGCGAGAAGGAGCAAAGAAAAAAAAAATTGTTTACCCGCGGGAATTTATAAAGGAGTCTTTTTAGCAAAAGTTATACCTATACCGGATAATAATTCATTGTGTGGGGGTATGGTTATACAGTGTATAAAAGCATTGTGCGGGTAATATAAAAGTATATTTACGACAACGATGCTGCGGCAAAAGGAAAAAAAAAATCCCCTAAGTAGGTTAAAAATTATATATATACTCTTCGGCCTTAATTACGTACTAAATTCCCACCGCATTTGCATGATACCGCACATTTGAAGAATATATATACGATTTTAGTCTATATAATGTTACACAGAAGCGGTCGCCACGAAAAAAACAACGCAAAAACCAGAATTATACACTCGAAATTACAAAGTGACGCAGTTATAACTCTGTAACGATCAAGTTACGCCCGCGTCTCTCTAACTCGGCACAGAATTGCATACGCGCGGGAAGGACTTTAACGAAGTCATCGCTTTTGGAGCGCGCGCGAAGCGGCGATTAGCACACGTGTGCACACCAGCATGCGGCTTTGAAATTTTCAAGTTGCCCTTTTCTCCCTATCCCATACTCACCTGCGGGAGCCGAAATGGACTGTTCGAGCTGCGCATGTCAAAGGATTGCTGTGTATGTGAGCGTGGGGGTTCACTTGAAATTTCCAGTGGTTTTTCGAAACGAGTTTTTTTTCGCGATGTACGGTGGGGGTATGGGACAGGTATAGAAAGACAGCACTGGAACGGTCAATTAACGAGTCTTTTGGAGGCGTAAATGGTTTTTGGGGCGGAGATGAAGTTTCTTTTTTGTGTATACGAGATTTTGAATACACGAATCATTGTTGTTTGGTAACCGAGATCTGAAAGAATTAAGCGTGTAACGGAAGCACAGGTTTTCAAGCGGTTTTTCTGACTATATAAACTTGACGTTTGCTTTTAATTGAAAAAATTCACGCGTTTTAGCTTTCAACTATCACAATATTCAGTAATCCGTCTTATGATCGTTTTAACGTATAAGAATTCAGAATTTATTTTGTCCTATGAATACAGTACGTAGCCACATTGTTGATATTATAGAAAATACAAAACAATTTTCGTTACACATATTCCATCCCACGACCGATCCTTCTTTAAGTACAACGACCCACTTACAAGAACACTAACCGCAAAAAGAAGCCACTACACAGAATTCAGCATGCGCCTATTAACGATTTGATACCCCAGTACAGCTCTTCAATATTATCGGATCAGTTCCACGTACCGAATCCTATTCGATCAGAAAAATAGCTCGTTTCACCGCGCGGCTAAAACTGACACTATACACAACCACCACTCCATAAAAAAGTCAGTAGCGCGCGCGATCAATCCCCTTCCACGTCTAGCCCAGAAAAACAAGCTCATTATCGGCGACGGCCTTAGCACTTTTGATTTCCTCGAATCGTACCTACCTACGTACTTTACACACACTTACACATATGTGCGGACGCGCGTGTGTATATCGGATTACCGTGCGGCTTTCAATCGAGCGCGTCGAGCTTTTCCGGCTGGCAAGTGCAGCAGCGGCAGCATTCCCTGCAGCGCAGCTCCGTAATTAGAGTTAATTAGGTCGGCGCACTCGCCGCTCTCGTGCAAGCTCTCTCTCTCTCGCAAGCGTATACCTATGGGAGTGTAATGAGTGTGTGTGTGTATATGTGCGTGGTCCATATTTTCCCGATGCGCGCGCGCCGACCTCGGGGATATTCTTATGCGCCCTATGGTTGCCGCGGGTTTTCTGCGGGTCGTGCAGTTGGCGGTGGTGATGGTGGTGCGTTTTGGATGGCTGGTGTTTGGTATAGAATGGGTTTTGGTGGGGTAGGTTTTTTTTCTTTTTTTGATTGTTGGGTGTAGTGGTGGGGTTAGGGTTTCGTACTCTGAATGCTGATCGCTTTAAATAATAATAATATAGGTATACAGTCTTTTGATAAGTAGGGTAAATATAATTATTGTAAATAAAAAGGAGTACTTTTTTTTAGTAGGAAGTTACGGTGATATTTATGTGAGATATTGTTTGAATAATTGCTCGTTTCGATGTCGAGTGTTCAACGAAATATAAATTTTATTTTTTTTTAATTCTATCGGTCAATGATTTATTTTCGTTGAATAATATAGGTATCATTCATATTTTCATTTTTGATTTTTGCGAAACTATTCATAAATGAATTCAATTCCTTTTCGCTTAGTTTATGAAAAATTATCTTTAGTACAAAAAACGCGATTAATATTGGGGGAATAAAAAATTTCAATAATGTCGTATAATTAAACGAAAAATAGTTTGAAAAATTTAATTAACAAATATATATTAAATGAAAAATCCGAAAATTCTTTTAGTCCTTTAAAACATCGAACATATTTCACAATTTTTAGTAAAATAACTCGACATTTTTCGTGATAACTAATTAACTCATACATTTATACCTGATTATGCTCTATATATAACATCGTAAAAATAGCCGAGCTCTTCTAATTTTCCCAATTATTTCTCCCGTTAAGAAAAGACGCGTAGTGATTAATAGACTACACGAAGGAACGAAAATCGGATGCATCATATTTCATAACTCGTTTATAGTTCAGCGTTACTCGCAGATAAAGTCAGTGAGTAATTGAAATTTGTATTTGATCGCGAAATGCCGCATAAAATACCAGAAAATGAAACTTTTTAATCAAAATGTATTTTAGCTTTTATTTTACTATAGTTTACATACCAGAGATATACAAAAATGTATAAATTATTGAATCATACGGTTATTAACCGACTATACATACAATAAAATTAAACTTGATTCGAATAAACCTCGGTATCCTCCAGTACGATATAATTACTCTATACTTTACAAAGTTTATCTTTGCCGACATTTATTTCCACATACAAACAAAAACACTCCGCGCGCAGCTAAATTCGCCACCCTGTCCAATTACCCCACACCTCTATATACACACACACGTACCTACCACACCGTCATCTAAATAATCCACACTACCGTTAATTCCACGTGCATCGATCGTCGCGGAAAAAGCTAAGTAAACCAAACGACACCCCACACTCACACACCTGCAAACTTCATTCCCCCTTCTTCTTCGGGCCATCGTTGCCGGTATTTTTATTGCCCCGCGTGTCGCGGCCTACATACAAACGATCCGCATATACTGCCATGATGGAGTCATCGTCTCCTCACCGGGTCGACGCATACACGCGGCACGAGGGGACGAGGAGCAACCGAGCGATCATCGCTCCCCTCTCTTCATACTTGGATGATTCGCGTAGAGGGTGGGAGGAGGCACGACACCCAATTTTTCCCCGACGTCGTCGCGGAAATTGATTCATAAGTGACGCTATGTCAGAGAAAGAGAGTGGGAGGGAGGCTAGGTGTGTGCGGATATATGTATAGGCGACGCGCGTTCGGGGAATTGCCGTATGAAAGATTAATCGTAATTGAGAGAGAGAGACCTATACATTCACCTTCTTTTCCGGCGAAGAGTATAATGAATTATAAAGAGCGAGAGAGGGAGAGTGGGTGGTAAGAGCGATTGGACGAGGATTTCGCGAACGCGGGGAGGTGTTGCGTAACCGCGTACTATCTAAATGTAAAGTGAAGCATCGTCTATACTTGTAAGTGCTCGAGTTTTAACTATTGAGGTAGTGATTTTTCACTATTTTAAATTTAGAGACGAAGGTGTGCAGATAAATGTGTGTCTGATGTGTGCGTATATATTATATATTATTCAGACGCGTGTGCGAGTGCCACGGTTGCGTTATGCTAAATGTGTCACGCGCGGGGTATATGAAAACGTTCAGTGCGTTAAAATGTGATTTTAAATGAAAGATTGGTGCGCATAAGCGTACATGCCCATCATGTGTAGAGATGGTTTTTCGTCATTCGTCGTCACGAGAACTTTATCAATTCGCTATATAAATATACAAGAGCATTTTCGCGATGACAGATAATTACATTTCGTTTGAGATTGCTATATAGCTGAGATGCTATAGGGTAAATGCTTAATGTATGCTTTATTCTCAGTGTCTTGTATACAAAAAATTGTACAATCTCGATTTACAGCGTCGAGCGATGAAATATTACCGGACAGATTTAATATACACACTACGTACGCAAGCCACAGCTCCTTTCATCGATTCGCGACATTTCACACACGCGCCGTACGCTGCCATAAAAAATATCTTATACCCAGAAGCGTATGTATATACATATTATAATAAAAAAACCTAATATATGCAAATCGCTATAGCGATGATGTATATCAACGCAAACCAACTGTACCCAGAATATACATATATATCGTATGTACGAGTTCAAGCTGACGAGGGTTCGTTTCTTTTTATTAAATTCGCGCGAAAGCCGCGGATGGCGTACACCCCTTTTTACCACTATATATACATATAATACTCGAAGAGCCTCGGCGACTGCTGCTGCTGCTACCCCTCTGACCTATAAGCTACGCGAAAATGAAATTTTCCACGTCGCTCCTGCGGGGCTCGCGATTTATATACGCACGCACGCATACGATTTATCCGCGACAAAAAGAGAAGAAGAAAAAGAACGAATATAAAGAAAAACCGGAGGGATGCGCGCGTTAATAGCGAGATTCGTCTTTGTACACAATGCCCTGGCAGTCCTGTATATATATAAACGTAAACGTACGACTAATCGCTCTATTCTTCGCCTCCTTATTGCCGAGTCCGCTCGCGTGTCCCATTACGCGCGCGTTTGTTCCGAGCGCAAGCGCGGAAACACG
This sequence comes from Torymus auratus, assembly GCA_900474315.1. Lineage (NCBI taxonomy): Eukaryota > Metazoa > Arthropoda > Insecta > Hymenoptera > Torymidae > Torymus > Torymus auratus. The sequence goes on from UXGD01005256.1 coordinate 7,182, forward strand.
CAGCACGTTATATATAGTATAAGGTGGTAGTGCGACTCGAATCCTAAATCTCCTTCCTTCTTTTTCTTGATCTGCAAGAGATTCTATATATACATACTACGTGGAGAGAAAGAGTGAGAGAAAGAAAAAAGCTGCGCTCGTGTATCATCGTCGTGATACTATATACCGCGCTGCGAGTCTTATCTGCGTCTTATTTATATACTTTGCTGGTGGTATGTTTGTGTTTGTATACTGACAAATGGGCTGCGAGTTCATTTTGTTGGGCGTTTGATGAAATATATATATATTTCGGTGCGGCGAGGTGTTGGGATTGTTTATGCTTTGAGCGGTGGGTCGTAAATTTTTCTGGTTAATTGCTTGGGTTATTAAGATTTTATATGGAATTAGTGCTTTAATGTATTTCTTTTGGAGAATTCAGAACATTCGAGATAATGGCAAGACTTAACGATGTTAATATTCGTTATACTTTTTGCCATACTTTTAACGTAATGCCTGTGATGCGTATACCGTAACTATAATTATGTGCTGTAGTGGGAACGTCAATAATCTTTAAAAAGAGCGTGTGAATTAAGTTTGCACTACTTATAGGCTCTGTACCGAAATTAACATAATATATAAATCAACCATTAGATATTCATATAGTTTCATATAATAAATATAAACTAAAGTAAACTATTGTTACAATCCATAAGTAATAAAAACCCACCACGAAGTTGTCAAGACTTATTATCAAATTGAAGAGGATATAACGAGAGTGTAACACACACACAGACACTGCGAGTCTAATCGACTATAATTTCACTCCCGTACATAGTTTAGGTAATGACTCAATCCCTACTATCTACATCTGTATATAATCCACACAGCCACACACAATAAAATCTATATCTATATATACCTGTACAAGAGAATTCTCTTCTCCTCGCTAACCTCCTCGCCGCAGCTAATTATTTTCCTCGACAGTTAGTCAAATGATTAGCCTCGTAGAACTATCGGGTCGTGCTTTCTCTCTGTACAGAGTCAGTGTGTGCGGGCTGCGCGTCTACTATACCTACGCCCGCGCCAATTAATTCGTCCTCAATCCGCGCGTATGCATAATATCTCGGCACAGTGGAAACCCTAATACACTGTGCCCCGCATATACATATATGTGCGCGCGTTGCATAGCGGCCGCTAATTTATTAATACATGCCCGCGCGTCTTCCCTATGATCTCTATATAATGTGCCCTCGAGGACGTAGGTGAGGTATTATATATAATGCGAAGGTCAGAAGGACACCCGTCGTCTTCTTTCATTTTTATCCCTTATACAGTTGCGTATTATATATAGAGGTGGGTTAGGCATTTGTCATCGTTATACGCGCGCGTGCGCCTCGCTGCTCTGTTTATCGGTGGTTGATTAACGAGGTGAAATATGTCCCGACACGCCGGCAGCGGCTACGTGTGTGTGTGCCCGCGGAGTAATAGATATTTGGAGGAGACGCGAGGAGGATAATGGGAGAGCTCTCTCTCTCTCTGGTTACGGGAGGGAGATTCATAGGTTTCTCCCGTCCTAATTGTCCAAGCGGTGAGAGGACGGGGATGAGTGTAGTGGGGAGAAGAATTTGGCGAAATTCGTGGTGAATAAGGAAGCGTATAAGTATTTTTTAGCTTGGGATGGTCTTTGTGGCCGGGTAGATTTAATGCTGGAGTCGTGCCAAAAAAGGGTCTTTGAAAAATTGAATATAGCTGATGGGGATTATTAGAATTGACAAATTTTAGCAATAATGTCAATTATTTCTAGTGTACTCTATAAGAGAGGGAATGAGCCTATATGAAATAGCCGGTTTTTTAAAGATAATATTTCAAAAAGAATGAACTAATCAGAGATTTTACCGGATGAATTTTGTATAATCGAATTCTAATGAAAATGCATTTGATATATGGAACTGCGGGGCTCTCCGATATTTATCAAATTTTTATAACCAGATTTCAAATTTGAAAAACTTTTATTATTTTATTCTATACTGGGAAAATTCAATTTAGTTTGGTGTCGCTCTAAAATTCCGCCAATATATCGCTCAAAAATTGAATTCATTCAGATGATCCTATACCTGGAAGTTACAAAAGGGTGTCTTGTTCATATGCAGGAATTTTTTTAATTAATTTATGAATTTTTACTCAATATAAAATTCAATTTATACAATGATAAAAATAAGGTATATATATGAAAGAAATTTAACTATTTTGTTCAATTTTGCATTTCAATGATTTTTATCAAATATGGGCATCCAATTTGATACAAATTTTTCCATTTAAACAACGTCCTTTGCAATCGTTCAATCGCTGACCCCGTAATCAAAGACGACCGTAACCTCTATAATACCAGCACAGGTGGTAAGTATTTCGTACACCTTATACCCGCCGAATCACGGACCGCTCGATCGATTATACATTATACTCTTCGTTGAACGGGCCGCGAGCGCTACGACGACAGTTTTTATAACGAAGAAGAGACTTTTATAACTCGCTCGGACGCTGGTACTTTTCTATATTTTCCAACCTTTCATTATCCTTCGCTTCGTTTTTCGTTTTTTTCTTTCGCTCGCTTGCACCTCTCTTCGACTAAAAAGTCCTATAGTTCCTGCTCAGCCAGGTGCGTCTTTTTCCCTTGAATCGCTGGAATATAAGTGTAATGGGAGAAAAAAAGAATGCATCGCTGTTCTGTCGAAGACGGGTAAACAAGGGAAGCAGGGGATGTCTATGTATATATGTATAGACTTGGAGTGAGTCATTAAGGTCCGTTTAAGGTATTATATTCCTGCAGAATATTGTCTCATCCTTTGTCTTAAATAGTTCGGTTTTATGGAGCTTTTCAATGCGAAATGGCCCTGTAAAATTCCATTAACGGCCTTGTGATGGAGGGAGGCGAAAATTGTTGACAAATGAAGTTATATTCACAACTATATGACGGTGGTGCAGTGTTGAGTAGAGTGTTGTACTTTAATGAACTGATCGTTAAGCTATTTTGCAAATAGAACTCTGATTCAGTTAAATATTCGTGACGACATTTATGGATTTTCTAAAAAATTTAAAATTTGCTTTTTAATAGAATGTCAAATGGAATCTGTCAGGTTCTATAATAATATACTTATAATAACGATTTCCTAGTTAAGCTCGTTATTCAATAACCAATTGCCCTGATTATTTGCTTCATTATTAAAGGACAGATATATATACTTATATTAAAGATAAAATTTGATTGTATTTCTACATAAACAAAAATCCAAACGAAAATATCACTCACTGTGTCGAAAAATTCATCAGAATTTATATATACATTTCATTCAATTTCGAAGCATCTATATAGGCCCATTCCCTGCCACCCAAACCCATATATCCACCCCAAAAATTATTCACGACCGTCGCTATAGCGACAATTATTTTTAATCACCCAACCAATCCGCATAAACAACAACAACACAGGCGCCGAAAATTCATTCCATTACCAAAACTACTCGATCCACTTCTCTCTCCGCGGCCTCGACTACCTAAGCTTTACGACTTCGCTTGCCTTCGCCAGGAAAAATCATCCCTCCCTCTTCCTCAACACACGGAGGCACCCACGCGATAAAGGGACGCGCGTGGCTACCACCAAAAATTAAGAGAATAGCGTGACGCCGTCGAGTTTCGTATAATCTCACGGCGGTAGCCGACTATCTCTCTCTCTCTTTCACCCCAAGTGCCTCTTCTGGCTTATGGGGTCTCTTCGCGTGCGCGTAGGCGATACACGCGCGCGATAGTCGACGGCTGGAGAGGCGCGTGTAGGTATATATATACACGTGCGGGCGCGTGGAACGAACTTATCTGCGCGACAATTTATCGCGCGACCGAGTACAATTACCCCCCCGCTTGTGTGAGAGCTGGGGGAGGAACACACGCAGGGAGAGTGCACCTGCAGTGTCGCGCGCCGGGGGTAGATGAACCGGGAAGTGAGAGAGAAGGACGCGGGATCGAATAGTTGAGAGAGGAGCTAGGCTCTTTTTTTGGGAGAATGAGATCGCGTGATTATATTTGCGTGCGTATACGTGTGTGTAATGGTTATTGGGAGGTTGAGAAGGGATGCGGTTCCTGTAAGTATGTTTATGATGTGGGTTTGGAATTGTTTGAGAAATTGGTGGTATTGATGAATTAATGGTCTCGATTAATATAACTATGTTATATATCATAACGGGAGTGTAATGTAAAGATCGACTTAAAAGTTCATTAGGGTTTCTTTATTCGGACTCATAAATTATTCAATGAAAGAAACACTACAATGCTACCTGTAATATAGAAAAATTCGTTGCAATTAATTCGCGCAAAACGGCATATCCACTCACGATCTCCGTAATATTTTTCCTTCAGACCGAACAGCATTGTCTCTTTTTTTTTGTAAAAAAAAAACTGCTCTTGTGCAAGGATAGAGAAACGAGTGACGGCCGACTTTGATGATTATCCAAGCATTTTGCTTTATTATTGAGCCTCGGGCTCTTTTATATTCGACGCCGCGGGGCTTTTGTTTTCGCGGCATTTTAAATTGATGCTCCCGCGACGAATGCACCACGGTTATTGACGCGTGTCTAAGGTTTTGCTGGTACAAGTGTTGTTGTTTTTTTTTAATTATTATCCATGACGAGTAATGATTTTTTGTTGGAACATTATATTTACGCGGTGTTAATTAGTACAGCGAGAATTGATTTTTTGACGAAGGAAAAGCATAGACATTATGATTGTCGTTTAATTTCAATCTAGTTGTTTGTTTAATTATGGTGAATTTACACTTCGGTAACCCTGTGACCTATAACAGAACGGCTTCATTATTCATAAATGCAATATTACGAAATTCATTAACAAATTTGCTATACGTGATATTCGGGTTACTTAATACACGAACGTTATTAATATACAGTTCGATTAATCAGTCGAAGCCATATATGCATATATACGTGCAAATTATGAAGATATCGGCAGTGCAAATCAAGATACTTTCACCATCTCATAAAAGCAGTTCGGGAATAGGCCATTCCTTTTCGAGGTCAAAAACTAGAATAGCTTTGGAAACTTTTACGGCGTATTATAATACAGGCACTTTGCTAATTATGCATTATATTACGTGTTCATAATAGCATCGGCTGTACACTATAAATACAAATTATTTGTAGTGATTCGCATATAAGTTTCGATATTGTTTTAAAGTAAAAATTATAACAATTTACAGCCCAACAACGAATTTATTTTTATTTATAAAGCTTTTATTATTTTCTACCAAAAAGTATATACATACAGCTGAGAGAAGACTTAATATTCATTCGGGTACGTTGAACCGTATAATTCAATTCGAGGAGCGCGCTGGGCGGAAAATTATGCAAATCCGCCGCAAGAATTCGGCATCAATTTTATGGCAACGCATTACGGCCGCGGCGCCACTCGGCTTGCGTACACTCTCACACACTCGCTCTCCGCATAACGAAATTGCCGAAACGATAATCTTCCGGCTGAAAATCAAGCTTAATGCACCCACGGTTGCCGTACGACTAACGTTACAGCAGCTATAATAAGTATATATATATACATATAACGAGGGATGCTGGATAGAGCCATAAAGAGAGTAATAAAGGGAGAGAGAGAGAGGAAGGCGGCGAAAAACGAATGAGGAAGGAATCGGAACGGCGAACAAATGGAGAGGGCGAACGAAAGAGAAAGGTCAAGAGCCAGTGCAAAAAAAAAGATACGGAAGGAATAAGAGAATCCAGACTGACGAAATAAAAAGTCAGAGAGGTGGGGGTGGGGGCAGACGGGAAATGTAATGAAAGGAGGAAAGAGCGCGAGATAAGTGAATGAGTAAGTAAAAAGAAAACGAAGGAAACGAGACCGAGCGCGAGGGAGGAGAGAAGGTTAAAGGTATATAACGAGGGATTTCACAACGCACATACACTCTACCTATGTACGTGGCGCCTCCTAAGTAATGAAGATATATGTATTACCGGTGTACATATGCGCGAGCGTGGTTGGATTCGTTTTATCATTACGTACACATATATGTATACAAGAGGTGGAGGTGTTCTAGTTTCGCGCGTATATAAGGAGAAGCACGAGGGACCCTGTATTCTCTCTGTCTCTCTCGCGGGCTTGATTGATTGGTCCGTCACGGCGTATATACTTTTACTTTATATATTATATGCGTGCGTGCGTGGGGAAATATTATTCGCGTTGCGAATATACGCATTACAATGCGAGAGTTGTGGCGCACGCGCGTTATAGTAAGATTGATGGCTTGCGTATTGTTCCCTCGAAGTGTATGATGGGAATCAGTCTGCGAAGTTTTGCTCGGAAGAGAGAAGTTTGAAGGGAAACAAGGGGCGTATATATAAGGCACATTCGTTATTTACTCGTGTACTTGTAATATTTTTGCTTTTATACTACCTGTGAGGTAACTTTGTATAATGCTTTTATTGTGTGTGAATTAATTAAAATCACTGGTACAGAAGGAAAACGGTGGATATATACATTTAAATCAACTTAATTTAGGGAAAATATATTAATTTATTTTCAGCGTGTGTGTACTTTGTCAATTTGGCGAAAATTTATTCAACGCCCGGCGTATTTTACATTTAGGTTTTACATATAATATACAACGGGCGTGTATAAATATGAATTTTCCGTAAAAGCGTGAGTGCGGCAACATTATAGGGTGTGCAAAGTAAGTGTGATGAATAATTATTATACGCGCAGTGTAAAATTCGAAGCAATAATGTAAGCTACTCGGCAGAACGCAAAAGTATTGTGATATGCCAAGCTAGGGTTGTAATAATGCGGATTATTGTATGTGTTACCCACTATTATCATTAGAATTTCTCGTAACATTGCGCTTATACCGATACCGCGCACTAATATTGTTATTTCGGCAAAGTTCAGCTGTACTTTTGGTATAGCTTTGGTATTAATATATATATACGGTGTAATATGCGTGCTTCGATAACGGTAATTAGTATATGAGAAAATTGTGAGTACTACTATCTTTTAATAAAACACAATCGATCTAATTTTTTAATTTTCTTAACTTAAAATCCCCTTATGTGAATTAACGAGGTGGAAATCTCGATAAAACTACCCTCAATCAAAAAGTTATTCAGAAACCTCGGAAAAATGCTTAGAGATTAATATCCATATTGTGTTTAGTACACGTGCGCATAATGCATCAAGGACAATAATTATTCATTTATAGGTCACATTTGATTATCATTCTTACGGTAAATGAACCTGACCCGATTTTCCAGCGAAACGCCTCGACGTGGTTGTTTTTCATAATTTTCTTAAACGACGGGAAGCCTTATGTTCGATCATCCTAAAGATTCATCATGGCGCAGTCAAAAGAACGACGCATCGCGCGAATATTAATCTGAGGCCTTTTTAGCTGATATCGCAGTTAGCCTTGCTTGATTGGTATATACACAAAGACAAAGCGAAAAGAGGCGTGAAAACGTCCTTTGAACATGACGTCAAGTGTAAATCGCAATCAACACTGCTTTGATGTTATAATTATATCCAATGTGTCAACGCTGCTAAAAATACTCATTTCCGAAGTTCCAAGCATTTTTTCGTAAACGCGAATCTGAACAAAAAGCTTTTCAACAACAACAACAGCCCCACGTTATACGATAACATAAACTCGCGCTTCATTCAACTACATAATACACTCTTCTCC
>UXGD01005257.1:0-14903 GCA_900474315.1 Torymus auratus
GTGTGTATGGCTGTACGTGTGCATGTGTGTGTATGTGTGTGTGTGTGTGTGTGTGTGTAAGAACACCATGATTCGAAGTTAGGTTTAATTGAGAATTAAAATTTTGATTAACTAAAACTCGTTTAATTAAGAATTAAATTTTGAAACTTTAATTAAAAATTCGTTTCTCTTCTAAAGAGAGGATTGTACAGAATTTTATCCTGTGTAGAGTGAATTCATTATATAGAAACAATATTAGTTTTAAATATTAAAAAAAGTAAAATAAAATATGTAAAATAAAAACTGCTATAAAAATAAAACGATTTTGAGAAAAATATAAAATTCACCTAAATCGTGTAAGTAAAATCGAAACAAAACGAGCTCTGTTCGGTTAAAATCAATATTTATCTGATCAAGTTGTTTTTTCTGTTTATGGGATTTCATAATCTTATTAATAAATTGTCTGAAACATTATTTCGTTTATTTTGTGAGTAGAAAAAGTTATACTTCTACGGACTTACATAATCTACATAGTAATAGGACTATTTGTGGTATAAATGCCGTAGTTAGTAATGTATAGGTTATATTTACAAAGTGGAAAATATTAAATGGTTTGGTACTTTTAATTCAATTTTCTTTCAAAATATGAGTACGTTTGATTCAGGTGACGATTGGATTATCCATCGTCGAAGCTATTGTCACACGCCGTCTAATCGTAGTAGGTCTAGCATTCCACCTGTATAAACTTGTTCTTCTTCCTACGATTCTTTATGTTGTGTACCATGTGTCATTTGTTGTACTCTCAACACTATGCGTACTTTTGTCTCTCACATGCACGCACAGCCCACTAAACTCCACCGAGTATCGTGATAGTCCTTTTAAGAATGGCAGAGATTAATAAAGACCATGTTTCGAAATTTACAGGTTATCCGAAAAAATCTACTTAATACTTCCTAAAAAATAAAGAACCTTTAAATGTATATATTTTTGAACCGATATAAATTTTACATTTACTAGTATATTTTAAGTGTATGTAGATTTTTATAAATTATGCAAATTTTTTAATTCACGTGTATTTCTTTTTCTAATCAATTTATTTTTTTTTATTTTTAATCGTGTAAGTAACACCGTGTGCTTTATTTGTGAAGCATTTGGATTTTTTTAAATAGATGTGGATTCATTGGAATCTACGTATTTTTTTTAGAATCCATATGGATCTTTTGGAGTCCATGAAGATTTTTCGGAATTCATGTAGATTTTTTTGTTATTCATGAGCCATTCGCGAATCTTGCAATGACCATTGTAAGCAGAAATAGCTGCGGAGATTGGCAGTTGGTGCTGATGTCTTCCAGCCCATTCGGTCAACTATGATCATATTTTTTTTACGAGTGCGGATGTCGTGAAATATCTACACATTATTTTTAATTGATTTGTTGTTTTTTATTTTATACACAAATTAATTTACCAAAATATTACTACAATGATTGTTCTGCCGCAACTGCCAAGCTTCCTCTGCTCATTTTGCCGACAATAATAGTAACTGCAAAATTTTTGCGGCGCACATAATTTAATACATAACTTAATTATGTAATTTAAGTTATTATGTAATATTTTTTTTTTCTTGTCGCTTGAAGAATGCCAAAAAAAAGGAACTAGTGGACCTCTCAGTTCAAGACAAATCCGAAGATTAGCTCAGCAGCGAGCTGAGCAGGATTTAAAAAACATGGTTACTATCCCTTTACCTGCGAATGGAAATTTTGAAAGCGAAACACCATCTTCTCCAAATGATTCCATTTTGAAGGAATCAACTCATGTAGACTGTGTATCTTCTACTCTCGTTTCTGAGTCAGATTTCGATTTCGTTCCAGAATTTTCTGAATTTTACGTTGATATATGCGCTGAAGGAACTAGCCAACAGGGTTTGCTCACTAAGGATGAAACTACAAATGAGTATGATGTTTTGACTTCCTCCGATAAACATCATGAAGAGGAATATAAGGAAACTATGAACATTGAAAATGATGACATAAATAATGATTCGGATTCGGATGATGAAAGTGGTATTTCTTTGGATTCATTTAATTACAGTGATAGTGACGTGGAAAGCATAATTGGAGATGCAGACAGTGATTTTGATCTGGATGATATATTGTTGCCAATAGCTACATCCGAAAATGAAGAATTTAAAACCGAACTTGCGATCTGGGCAAATACTTTTCTGATTAATCATAATGCCCTTAAAGCTTTATTGAGTCTTACAAATAAATACACTAATATGAATTTATGTAAGGACTCTCGCACATTAATGAAAACTCCCAGATATACAAGTGTTATAGAAATAGATAATGGGGAGTATTGTCATATAGGATTAAAAAATTGTATAAAACAAATAATTCAAAACAAGCGTGCTTTGAACCGTGAATTTAAAACGGTAAATTTACTTATAAATATTGATGGTGCTGCAATTCTGGGAAATTCTTCTGAGAAAAACTTGTGGATAATTTTATGTAAAGATGCTGAATTAAGTACTGTTTATCTCGTAGGTGTATTTCATGGCATTAAAAAACCAGAAGATCAAAATAATTTTTTAAAATGTTTCGTAGAAGAATCGATAGACTTAATTAATAACGGATTTACATGGGATGGGCAAGTAATTTTCGTAAGAATACATGGATTTGTTTGTGATACACCAGTTAAATCTTTTATTTTATGCACAAAATATCATTCCGGTTATTTCAGCTGCAGCAAATGCACACTTGAGGGCGAGTACTACAATGGAGTTTATTTTCCAGTAAAGGATATTGAAAAATTAAAGGAATATTGTAATATACATTTAAGAAGCGATACAGAATTTAAAAATTTACAATATATTGGTGATTATCAACGCGGTGAAACTATTTTGAGTAAATTGCCTTTCGTAGGATTAGTTTCTAATGTGCCTTTAGACGCTATGCATTTAGTATATCTGGGAGTCATGAAACATTTAATAAGACTTTGGATTGGCGATAAAAAAGGAAAGAAAAAAATATTTAGATTATCAGAACAACAAATTGAGCAGGTTTCACTCAAATTAGAAAGTTTAAAAAATTTATTACCATGCGAATTTAATCGGCGATCAAGATCGTTAGCTTTCTGGAAACAGTGGAAAGCAACAGAGTATCGACATTTTTTATTATATTTTGGTCCATTTCTATTAAAAAATGTGTTAGAACATAAGGTTTACCATAATTTTTTAAAACTTCACCTAAGCATACTCATTCTCAATCATCAAAATTTAATTTTAAACTCGGATAATATTGAATATGCTGAATCTTTATTAATAAATTTTATAGACGAGTTTCAAGAAATTTATGGTAAAAATAATGTTACGCATAATATTCATAACCTATTACATTTAGCTAAAGATGTGAAAAAATATGGTACACTAGAAAGTTTTTCTGCTTTTGATTTTGAAAATCATATTTGTTTGCTAAAAACAATGATTAGAAAAGGCGATAAGCCTTTGCAACAAATAGCAAGGAGATTATCAGAATATGAAGTACTTAAAGATTTTACGAATAAATTAAGCAAACAGAATAAATGAGATGTTGAAAAAATGCATTATAAGGGAATTTTAACTAACACTCGTACTTATGAAAGCCAGTATAAAGTTTTGTCAACAAAAAATTTTAAAATTGATGTAACAGATAATAGAAATAATGGTATAATGCTGAAAGATGGTAATGTTGTGAATGTTCTAAATATTGCTAAAAGTGAAGGCAAATTATTTATAATAGGAAAAAAATGCATAAAACAAAAAGATTTATACGTTACATGCGGCTTCTCTAGCGATAATTTAGGTATTAAAATAGTTAAAGAATTAGATTTTGTTAAAGACTACAGTTGTGATTTGATTTGTTCTAAGGTTTTTAAAGTACCATGTACTCAGGGAATAATAATATTCCCCATGATACACACAGTCGAGTCTTTTGCGTAGAAATATTTTTTTGTCAGTATACTTGTAAATAAATAGAATGTTGTTATCATGAAACTTGAAAAAAATTGTATTGATTATATAATATATTATAATAAAATAATCAACGAAAATTGTTATTTATCTTAAACGTTTAGCTGTATAATCTATTCTCTCTTCAAAAAGTAATGACTGGATGTTGTGAAGCCTTTATAGATTCGTTTTGATTGGTCTTAATAAGGAATAGGCGCAAAAATTTGCTACTTCCGCTACATTTGAATTTTTTTACTCAAATTATTTCGATTTTTTTTAATAGTACGCGTGCAGCACATTTCGATTTTGGTAGTCGTGAAGCATTTAAAGATTGATTTTGATTGAAGGAATAGGCACGAAGATTCGCTACTTCCGCTACATTTTTGAATTTTGAATTTTTATTCTTAACTATTTAAAATTAAATAATTGAATTAAAATACAATTAAAAGATTAGTTTTTTCATGCTTTAAAAAATTATTTGATTGTTCTATTATTTAAACTAATGACAATGAAATCATAATTAAAAATTATATTCATAATCTGAAAAATAAAATAGTACGGGCGCATCGCGTTTGGATTTTGCTAGTGAGACTGAAAAGGACGCTGGAATTAATCTGAACCAGTTTTCCCGAACTGGATTTTGTTTTTGCTACACATCTTGACCCAAAAGTCTCTTGTTGTCAAAGTATATTCCATTTTTTTATAGTGATTTTTGGATTTTTGAAATTTTATTTTTTCATTTTTTTTGTACTTGACGGGTGACATTAATTATTTATGAGGTAAAGTATTTATAGCTTTTTTTATGTTGCACTTTCATAAATGGAAGCAGAAAGTTAATTTATTATTAACCTTTAGTATAATTAAATCAATTGATGACGTATCTGTGAACAAATCAGCTTCTCAAAATAAATTTTGAAACTACTCCGCAATATTTCTCCCAATATCTGAAATTTGTTTACACGTAGAACTATTATATAAATACTCTATAGTAGGTAACTCATAATAAAATAGTATCATTAATTGCTATAGGTCATAAAAAATGAAGAAGTTCGCTATTATAATAGACGAAAACAACTCAAAAAGGGTTGTTCCTTCAAAATGGCTAAGTACTGATCGAAAATTACTACAGTGGCCTTCAGACCCAGAATGTGACATAAAAAAATGTATAATTTCCGAACAAGAGCCAGATGATGATTGGGACGTATTCGATATAAAGAAATTTATCAAATCAAATGGTAAAATAATTAAATATTTTTAGCAATTCTATTAGTAATTGCCTAAAATATTCAACATCACTTGATGACCGTTATTGATTATACGTCACCTTAAATTCCCAATATTTTTTAGATGATTATAATGCAGCTATCAACGAAATGGGCGTTACTCAAATTGAGGATGTAACTGATCCCAGTGATGTCGAAAATTTAAAAAAAACTCGCAGTAAGAGATGCCGAAAATCAGAAAAAGATCATGGTTTGCCCGAAGCCCCCCGTTCCAAAAAACTTAAGCCGAGCTCTAATAATACTTCTTTAAGTAATAAAGAACTTGAATTAGATGAAACTGCTAATAATGACAAAAATCATCATAATACTGATGAAAATAATGACAAAAATGACGAGGAATCCTCAGAACCTGAGGAATCTTTGGAAGAAATAAATAAAAAAAATGTCTCGAACCCTCCTGCCAGTGCAAACATTTTCCAAATTAAGAAAAATTCAGTAAATCCCCAAAAAGGGGTTACTACTAAAAAAGTAGTAACTGCAGGCAAGTAATTTATATACCGTTCCACTTATTTAAACAGGGATCGTACTCTTCCTCTTTTTTCCTCTTTTTCTTACAATTCCTCTTTTTTTACACTAAAACGTAATGGCATGTCAAAAGCCGGAAATCACAAATATTCAAATTGAAATAATTAAACGTATTTACAAGGCATTTTAATGTTTCGCGCTCAATTCAGCTTCGAGACTGCGCAGTCAGACACATGGCGAAATAATTATTTAAATGATTCTCAAGCCCAAGATGACGGGGGATGCGAATTCTACGGGTGTCAGACCTGCATACAAGGTAAAATAATTAATCAAATAATTCTTAACCACATGTAGGCAGAAGGTGCGAATTCCAAGCGAATATGGAAGCATCCTTCGCCTACTTGGGGTTAGGAATTATTAAAATAATCATTTTGCCATGTATACCCATCTGACGCGCTCCCGTATACGCGTGGAACTCGCATCCCCCGCCTATACGGGGTTAGGAATTATTTAAACACTTATTTTGCCACGTATACACGTCTGACGCGCTCCCGTATACGCGTGGAACTCGCATCCCCCGCCTACAATTTTCTAGTAAACGTCTAATTAATTGATTCATTTCCCCTCTTTCATGAAAATCTTTTTTTTTTTTTTTTTATAATTATCCCCTATTCATCTTGAATAAAAAAAAAGAGAGTACGATCCCTGCAATTACCTTCCGTACCCGTGTCGAAATTTACTATTTGTTGTACTTATTAAATTTGAATATTTTACTGTCGATATTATATAAAAATAAATTGTGAAATCATGCTTTGAAAACTAAAGAAAATATTTGAAATAAATTAATAATTTTTAGAAGAAAGTGGGGATGACAGAAGTTCATCTGACGAAGAGAGGGGTAAGGATATGACAACAAAAGAAATTTTGTTGCAAAACTTAGGTAAATAAAAATGAAAAATTGTAATTTTAAACATTAAGGTGGTTCTATTAAAAATGTAAAGGCTGCGAATCTAAATAAGATTACATACTATTATTTTTGAGGTATTTATTAACAAATCGATATGACTCAGTGCAACTCACCGAGCAAATACTTGAAATAATCATTCTGGAAAACTTGTGTTTTAACATTGGGAAGTATATTAGGAACCGCGCTACTGACATAAAAAATCATTGAAATGCAAGTACTTAAACACAGCGCAATCATAGCAAAGACGAGATACCAAGAAACTAAATTTCGTATTTTCTAAAGGTATTAAAAAATATACCAATTGGTGAATAAAATAAAAAGATATTTTATATCAAAATTTAAAACGTCATGTTTTTATGTTAGATTAACGGCATTTTCTAGTCAAAACAACAAACTTTTGAACCTAGCCATTTAAAAAATAAATTAAAGTATTAACTATCAAATTAATATCAAAATCAAACAATTATTATTAATTGATTTATCGTTTCAGAATATTTCTTAATGAAAAAAAATAAAGAATGAAAATAATATTCAGACTTCAGACTCTTAATAGAACCATCTTAAATAACTGTAAGTTACTAATAATTAATGAATTTTGTAGATATGCAAAAAAAAATGTATAGGATGATGCATTCATTGTTAATCAAACAAGAACTTCTACGAAAAGAAGTACTGAAATGCAATCAACGGAAAGTACAGAGCGATTCTGTAGAGTTATCTGAAGAAAACACAAAACTAATTGCTAAATATTTTCCAATCAACACGAATGAAGAAAATGCCGACAAAAAAATTGAAGTTGTGGAAAAGAAACTACGAGAGGACAAAAAATTTGTGAAACTTGTGGTATGATTTCATTATTTATTTTATTTATTAAATTCATTCTATACCACTGTACTCTAAAAACCCCAACTTTGATACGATTTTTCGGAGCTTGTGGTATTAAATACAGTTCGAGACTAATGTAAGTAGTTTATTTACCTTATGTGACGTTTTTCGCTCGAGCGAACCCATAAATAATCAACTTTCGCACTCGTGCCCAAAAATACGAATTAGATACCTTGACACAAGTAAAAATACTGAAAGGGCAATTAAGTAATTTGAAAGTAATAAAAATCCGCGAATTTATTCATTGCTATGATGTAACTTTAATTTATTTCTCTTTCTTTATTTCCCGATTTACGGCTATTTAGTACAACGAACACTGAATGGTTCTACTCATATAATATTTGAATGAGGGTACTAATATTATACATCCAAATTGAAGTATAATGATGCAGCGAATAGCTTCTAAGGTTAATTAGTTAATATTTAACATGCTACACTTCTTTATTTGTACGTCCTCAACGGCATTAGCAAAAAAACTTAGCTCATCAAGATGCACAAAACTTTAAATCTAAAGCTTTTGTTGTCAAATAGCATTTTATTTTATTAATATTTTAATTTTAAATATTTTCGTTTCACATAGTAGAAATTATTCAACAAACACACACAATTATTGAATAAAAATATTGTTTTTGAAGGTTATCATTGTAATGCAATGATAACTTCAGGTTTGAACAAAATATTCTTCTTATTTCAATAAAGTATTACATATATTATTGATTAATTGTCTCATTAATATTTACGATATTGTACAAACTGATTTTATTTCCTATTAATGATTATGACTAGATCATCACATACCTTACGTATTCATTATATAATGAAGATGTAATTGATTATTTTATTTTAATAGGTTGTAGCTGGATTTCTAATAAAACGTGATGCAGGTAATCAAGGGATTTCTACCACAATTTAGATTGAATTTGATATGTTGTGTAGCTTATTTATAAAGCTTATAATTTTATTTTTTTAATGCGCATGCGGTTTTTTTTAAACATATTTATACATTTAGTCCTGACATCACTGAAATTTTCATTGCATTGAATTTAACCCCTTCAGTCACATAAGCCGATATATCGGCACCCCATTTCTTTTTATTTCGTTTTTCTACTATTTATTTTTTTATATTCTATGCAAAATCCTGACTTTTTCTACTTTTTCACGTAGTAAAAGACTTTAAATCAAATATAATTTTTTGTCAATCAATAATTGTCTACAATCGTTGTAAACAAATATATGCAAAAAAAAACGTATTTTCGTGAATTTATTTCGTGATTGAAAGGGTTAAAAGCGGTTCCAAACTAATACTTGATTCTCTTATGCTTTATTTCCGCAGTTCCGAGTATAAAGATACGTTATTCCTACATTTGTAATATTATATTCTATTAAGGCAATGTTGCAGCCCGCCTTCTTAAGGATTTGGTATTTCCAATTGTTTACAGAAATTATAAGTCCAATCAACTTCATTTATTTCAATAGAACTGTTCATTATAATTAGCTATAGGGGGCTCAACTCTACTATAAAATGTATTTTTTATTTCATTATTTTTTTACTATTTTTCTTTCAATTTAAATAGATAGAATGAATTAACAATAAATTAGCGCTAATATGGGCTATGTATATCGATTTAAAAATAATGAAACTAATTTTTTGACTCAGCGTGCGATAAATCCCAGTCACGCACGCTTGCTAAAACAAGCATACGCAAAAGTGGTACTTATCGCAACGAGTATCAAAAAATAATGTTCGATACACGTAATAAAAATGATTCTGACACGAGGTTTTGTTGCCCGAGCAAAGCGAGGGCTCGCTTCGCTCGGACGACAAATTCGCCGTCCTTTCAAAACCATTTTTATGACATAGTATCGAAATATACGCCGGAAAAAATGATGTAGGAAATATTTCTATTTTATATAGCAACTGAAAGACAGGCTTGTTTTTTCATAAAAAAACTTCAATGTAAAGTAAAAATTTCTGTTTATATAATAATTACAAAGTACTAGTGACTTTTACCATAAATTGTAGTAATTTTCATGAAAATTTGAGTCTGTCTCACGGTAAAATTAAATTGGAATAGAAAATAGTAATTTTTTCTACACGAATTTTCTCTGTGAAATATCCTTATAGACATCGAAATGGCTTATTACGAATGCTTAACAGTCATGAAGAGATAAGTGCATGTCATATATGTGGAAATAAGCTATTCTACTCTTGTGCTGAAAACAACTTAACCCAATTCAGTAGACAAGTTCATTTTCCGGCCTTACAATGCTATTTATTATTTTTTTTTATAAAACAACTTCAATTATGCTTATTGATATTTTTCATATTTTCACATGAACGCTTTTAATAGATTTTACGCCGAGGGGATAAATGCAACTGAACGAGAGTGAGAGAGAGAGAGAGAGTAAATTTATATACATTGTATATCTATTTTTAACAATCTACATAGTCTTCAAACACGAATTTTTATCCTATGCATTACATTTATTATTAATAAAGGTTTTAATATCTAAAAGTATTTAATTAAACAATGACAGCAAGTAAATTGGAATCGGTAATAGTAGAACTCCCTACTGAAAAATCTCGTGCGTTTTCACGCCAACATTTCATAACTTCAGATCTTGAAAAATGCATAAGTTAATTTTTTTTTTAATTATCTTACCTTTCAAAGGGATACGCTTTTAAAAATATTAGTAACTAAAATGTATATAAATTCTATTGCATAATATGCAGAAACAATTTTTAAAATGAATAATATTATAAATAAAACTTTTTCTCATTTTCGAGATATAGACATAAAATTTATATTTCATACGAGATGTACAATATTATTAATTTAAAATTAATTTTCAAGCGTTATTTATAATATTGATAATTTACTATGAAGTCATTGTTTATGTTGCACGCTAATTCTCATTACATTGTGCATATACAGGTTATGGTAAAATAGAATTCTTTATATTGTATATTCATGGGTTATGGTTTTCAAATATTTCAAAATTTTTATTTTATTTTTTTATTTTATTTTTTTAAGTAATGTTTTTATTTTTAACAATAAGCCATTTTTGATATGAAAACAACATGACTTAAAACATTTTCACATTATTTTAATGATAATTACTTATGTCATACGAATTTTTAGGTAACTTATATGAAAAGTATTGGTGGACACAATGCACATGATCAAGTCCAGAAAATTTTAAGCACTTGCATTAATGACGATCTCTTGTGCCAGTATAGCTATACAGGCAGAAAAAAAAAATGAACAAGGGGAGCGAAATAAAAAGTTTTCTGACCTCATCGTGAACTCTTGTATCTTTAGTGAGTCGCCCTGTTAAAATGTCTATTATTTTTTAAATTTTTTTAATTTTTAGCGGATATTAAACTCAATTATTCAACTGCCTAACATAATATATACGCTTATTAATTTACATTGAAAGACTCGATGTGATTGGTTATTTAAAAAAGCGCTAATATTTGAATTTTTTATATTGAAAATGTGCTAGATTATAATTTTAGAACTCAAATATTTATACAACTAATAAATAATTAAAATAGAATGAAAAGATTTGATTATTTTGCTTGAAAAATGTACCTAATTATAATTGAAACTAATTTAAAAAATCATAAAGAAAAACAGTGTACATAAGCCCAAAAACAAATTAGTACGCGCGAAGCGAGTTTGAAGTTTGTTAGTGTCCTCTCAAAACTAAAAAAAATGCACAACGTTTGTATGATATTAAAGAATAAACTATTTTGAATTTTCAATGAAAATAATTTTTTTCAGCTGCTATTGGGTTATCATACAAAAATGTAACTCAGGATGACATTAAAAAAAGTATTTCTTCATGGCTTGATCAAGCGAAAACAAGAGTAACTCGTTTTAAAACGTAAGTTTCATATCGTTTTAATTTTAATATATGAGAATAAAGATTGTTCAGTCGTGAAAAAAATTATTCTTCTATTTTTAGAAATCCATCAAGAAAAAACTCTTGTATCCCTCTTAATCTTGACGTCAACAGCGATGATGAAAATGAGTGATCCATTTTATTTTTATAACCTATATATAAAAGTACATTTTTATCTATTATTTAATGCTTCTGTGTAAAAATGTATTGTATTATAATTAATATTTATAATTTTTATAATTAATAAAAAAGATATAATATAATTATATGCAGTACTAAGGGAATGTCGAAGTTCACGTAAAATAACGCCTTTACTAGTTATATTGTCATATTTTGAATTACTTTTAAATTTTTATTTTTACCAATTATTTTAGTTATCGGCTTATCATAAAATTATGTTATGAACAAGGAAATATTGAATTCTAAAACGTGTCTTCGGCAGTCTTTTAATTTCAGTCTAATTTATTTATATTGCCTAATAAACCGATTCCCTTCGTAAACATAAATCTTTTAAAAAGAAATAGACTTATACCTAGACATACTAGCGTATTAAATAAAAATTCAATAC
This sequence comes from Torymus auratus, assembly GCA_900474315.1. NCBI lineage: Eukaryota > Metazoa > Arthropoda > Insecta > Hymenoptera > Torymidae > Torymus > Torymus auratus. The sequence goes on from UXGD01005257.1 coordinate 12,042, forward strand.
TTTATGAAGTGTTTTTAAAGGCTATGTCAAAAAACATGAAACAATGTCCATGATTTTTTAATACTTTTAGGGGCATATTTTTGTGCGAACTAAACAATCAAAAACTACTAAAATATCTGGAATTTAAGATAAATCCTCGTTGCATACCGATTTTTTCACATTAGTTATTATTATCGATTAATTATTGTCAACTCTCCCCCTCCCGAAGAAAATCACAGCGCGCGCCTCCTTTACGAAGCTACCACCTTTAATAAAATGATAAATAGGTATATCATATAATATGATACTCCACCTGAAAAGGTTGAACCTTTAAAGATATGTTTCCAGAATATTTTAACATACTCATGATAGATTTAAGGATGTCGGTATATTATTATATTATTTTCTGAAGAATATGGAAATACTTTTGAAAACTGTTACGGTTTCGCAATGTCTAAAATCTTGTGGTATTATTTTTCGTAATACTACTAGAAACCTTGTTTGAAAAATCATTTCAGAAATGTTTTTTGGACGTATATTTTTTTGATCATAGATATTTCATGAAATATTTATTTGAAGTTTCTCGAAAACTTGTAAGGAGTTTTTTCTGAAATATTGCGTTAGACTCTCATGAAGAAATTGTACAACCTGCAAACTTGCTATGGAATATTTTTAAAATCTTGTAATATTATTTTTCGTAATACTATTATAAACGTTGTGAAAATATTTTTAAAATCATTTCAGAAATGTTTTCATGTCCTATATTTTATCGTTCACCAATATTTTATGAAACATTCACGAAAAGTTTCTCGAAATTTTTTTCAGAAATATTGAAGAAACCTTTTGTGATAATATATATACCATCTGTGAAAACTGCATGAAATATTTAAAAAATCTTCCAGTTTTATTTTTTGTATTTCTAAAGACATGATAGGTACAACAAATAAAACTGAAAGATTTTTTAAATATTTCATGCGGCTTTCACAAATCGTATATATTATCACAAAAGGTTTATACAATATTTCAGAAATATTTTCTACAAGTTATCAAGACACCTTTCGTGAATCTTTCATGAATAATGAAACGATAAATTACAGGACGTGGAAAGATTTCTGAAATGCTTTTAAAAATATTTTCGCAAAGTTTACAGTAATATTACGAAAAATAATACCACAAGATTTCTGAAATATTTCATGAACGGTTCACAGATTATACAAATTCTTCGCGAAAGTTTTCAGAAATATTTCAGAAACATTTCATACAAGTTTTCGAGAAACTTTTCACAAATATTTCATGAAATATTGGTGAACGAAAAATGAGACTGCCCTAAAAACATTTCTGAAATCTTACTACGAAATATTTTTGCAAGGTTTACAGGAATATTACGAAAAATAATACCACAACATTTCTGAAATATGTCATGTCAGGTTTGCAGATTATTCAAACTATTCGTGAAAGTTTTCTGCAATATTTCAGAAATATTTCTTGCAAGTTTTAACGAAACTTCGCAGAAATATTTCATGAAATATTGCTGAACGAAAAAAGATGCGGACATAAAAACATTTCTGCAATCTTTCTGTGAAACATTTCTGCAAGGTTACAAACCTTTCATGAAACATTGCAGAAACATTTCAGCAATATTTCGTGCTATGTGGGGAGAGGTGAAAGGAGACAATTCGGCTGAGCGCTAAGAAACCAGACAACTCGGCCGAGCAAAAAAAAAAAGATAATTCTATATAATATACTTAAAAATTTTGTGTGAAAAACAACATCACCTAAAAACAATTCAATATTAAAAAGCGAATGAAAAAAAGGAAATCATTCAGAAATCGTCCGGTGGCTTTTTTCCTTTTAGAAGAAGGACAAGCCTCTGCAGTTTCCATTTGTCGGCGAAATAGCCCTCTTATAGACAACTGCTATACATGTGAAGAAACAGATCCGGTGCTATACTTATTGCCTTTTATAAGGCAATGTTCGGGATGCCATCCGGTCTTGGGGCCTTCTTGTTTCCCAATCTTAAGCACGCAGTCTTCAGCTCCTCCAATGTTATCGGTGGTATTGGTTCCTCCTTGTTCAGGTTACCGATCTGTATTTCCGGTTGCTGCGGGAAGAGGTTTGTGACAATCTTTTCTAGTAGGACCGGTGCGGTCGAGCAGGGCATGTAGGTAAGGACAGTGACTGGGGTATTATTACCCTTTTCATCACTCCCTTGTAGGGCCTGCCCCATGGGTCGCTCTCTACCTCTTCAACCAGCTCTTACCAGCAGTTTTCCTTGCTGCTTTTGATCGATTTGACCAATTTAAGTCGAGCTGCTTTATAGGATTCCTGGAGATCTCATTAGTTTGATTTTTTCTGGCTCGCGTTGCTGTTTTTTTTGCACGGCTCCTTTCCTGTCGTCTTTTGGCGATGTCATTGTTCCACCAGTACATGGGCTGATGGTCGTTGTGGGGGTGCTTTTGTTGCATCGTGGCGTCACATGCAAAGACAACTGCGCTTGGCTTCTTCTACCTCCTCTTGTGCGCTGTTGGTGGCAATAGGTTCGCTATTGAATGCTTCTTGGAACAGTTCCACATCAAAATTGTTTGCATTCCATCCTTTGAAGGTCGCTCTCTTAAATGGGGGTCCCTTTTTGGCTTTTTTGCTCAGCACTGACCAGTTGATGAGCCGATGGTCGCTCGTGTTAAGCATGTCGTGCACCGTCCAGTCATTTCCTACTCTTGCCAAGCTAGGGCTGACCAGAATCAGGTCGGTTACCGAGCTTACAGTGTTCCTCTCGAAGGTGGGCAGGGTCCCGCTGTTCAGAAGAGTCAAGTCCAAGCATGACATTGCCAGTAGAAGCTCGGTTCCTCTATCGTTCGTTTTCTTGCTGCCCCATTCGACTGC
>UXGD01005258.1:0-14901 GCA_900474315.1 Torymus auratus
TGTATTTCGATTCCAAATTTGCTAAATAACGTTCCTAATACATTATCTCATAAATTTTTTTTTTACTATCACAAAGCTTCCTCTAGGAGGAAGCAAAATAACAAAGGCTGAAAGACTGCTGTTAATAAAGACGTTTATAATACAAGAGAGATGATCTTTTAGGGAAAAAACTTAAAGACCCGTAAATTATGAGAAAATATTTTAATGAAAATACCTATAGACGAGCTTTAATGAGAAAAGCAGATACTATATAATATACAGCTAATGAAAATCGGCTTGATATTAAAACGGACGGAAGGTATCCGTCCAATCAACTTTTTCAATTTCATCTATTAGCGAGGAAAGAAGAAGAAGAAAAAAACGAGATCACATTGTTAATGTATCGCTGGCGCGACGCGGAAGGAAAATCCTGAAAAATATTAAAAGAAGGGAAATCGATTCATACAATTAGAAATCAACTGCGAAGGTAATAATAACGCGCGTTTAAAGATTCAATCGGGTATAATCCAAAGAGGGAGGGAAAAAAACGAAGGTAGGATTATCAGAATTTTAATGGCTCCTGAAAGCATTAAAAAAGTTTGCCATTGCTTGCTGTAGCATTTCTCGCCCTCTCTCTCTCTCTCTCTTTCACTCTCATCAGCGTAACCACCTTATCTCCACATATAGGGCGTCGGTACGGCGAGAGCGAGAGCAAGATAGAGTAAATCCGGAACGCCACACTGCAAATATACATAATCGCGCGGGCGCCATGTCCGTGCCTGAATTTTCAACTCTCCTCTAAAGTCGTAATTTTCAATTAAAGCGATCTGCTACTACTCCTCCTCTCCCGACAGCCGCGCCATGCGCACTGGGAATATTTGCTGTTAAAACATCGTCTCTCCTCCTTCTCGCGTGTGCACGCGCGCGCCTTTATTCTTCTATTTATTCGGCCCGGTTCCTTTGAACACTCGCGTTATCCACTTTCCAGAAATTATCTTGAGCGTTTGAGCGTAATTCCGCATTTCTAACTCTATTCCACTCCCTATCTTTCTCTCTCTTTTGCCCCTCTCCAGTTTAATGGTAGCGGCGCGCGCGTTCTCTGTCTATATCACTTTTATACATCTGCCTCGTTTCTCACCTTTGGTCCCTTTAATCCAGAGCGCGTACCCACGCCGCCGTAATCTTGTTAGCGTTTCTTTCTGTTGGCTTAAAACACTTTTATTACCCGCGCGCTCTCTCTCTGGCTTTCAGCACAAAGAGCACCAGAGAGGGTGAGGGGAAAATGACCTCCTTTCAAACGAATAAGTAAACTCTTTGGGTAAATAAATTTTTAAATGTAAGCGCCACGATGCCGCGCTGATGGTCTGATGAAAATAATTTTCATTTTATAAAATTAAAAGTTTTCTTTCGTAGAAGAGTCGTGGGATGGGATAAAGGCAGAGCTGGTAACGGTTATTTATTCTCTTTTCTGTAAACATTTATCGACATCAGTGCTGTCCTTGCGTTTATTTTGTTGAATTAAATTTATTCACGTAACGATGTGGCGTTTTCATTTCATCTCCAGTGGCTTTCATGGGAATGAGAAAAATATGTATTGGTTATTATATGTTGGTCTTATACGTATTACAATTAGATTTATTTACATATTGCTGTGTACGCCACACGAGAAAAGTAACCTAACTAAAAGTACATCGAAATTTATCTCGTATATATATAGATTTTAAGCAAGTTGTAAAAATTGTACCTTACGTCTTTTATTTTTGCTAAAAATTTTACAAAGTATTTGATAAATAATAAATGTTCTTCCATATTTATGCACGATGTATTTGTTCAACATAGTGTTAGGGATGACTATTCATACAAATATACAGAATAAGAAGAGGTAGTAATTAGAAGTAGAAGTAGGTACAATATGACAACTATTAGCATAAAGCCGAGCGGTGGCGACCGTGACTAGTGTCTGATTTGCGAGTCGGCGACCCTGATTCAAGCCCGGCTCCATCAGTTTGTATTATCAAAAGTTGCAGTAACTTACTCTAAGAATAGAAAAATGAAATGATTTGTTCCAAAGGAGTAGGTATCATTTTGATTCATTCGGAAAGATGTGCACTAAACAAGTATTTTTACTTGTTAATTTTTAAGTTAATTATTTAGCTTATTAATTATTGTCGCCGAGAAGCCTCTGTTGCCGTTCAAGAACGTGCAAGGCGAGAGATATGACAACTCAGCAAAGAATTACTATAGCGTTCTTTACAATATGTAAAACAATTGAAAACGACTTAATATAAATATTCAAATTATAAACTCTCCTCAAGTATTTATAATATACGGCTCAATACATACGGTACCCTATTGAAATTCAACGAGTTACCTTATTTCATATAAAGTTCTATAAACCTCTTAAATAAATAAGCCATAACGATATGGTAAATACCCGATAACCAATAAAGAAGCGTAATGTAACGATTTCGCTCCTAACATATGCACCCCCGGCAATCGATACAAGTCATACACAGCTCCTCTAATTTTTCGTTAAGCTTATCGGGCGCTGAAATTGCCAGGCATTTACCCTCATCCTCTTCGCATATACACGCGCACTCGGCGGCGCTTACGAATTATTTCCGATTCTCAGATTCCTGCTTCTCCTCCTCCGAGCAAGCGCACCTCGTTTCCGCGCTTCAGTTTTACTCCAGGGGTTCATTACATGTATTTTTCAAGTCGTCCCGATATTATCTCTCCCTTCGCTGAGCTCCCCTCTCGCGCATAATTTTTATCCTCCACGGGGCGCTGGGAGAATACGCCACGTAGCCATCAGGGAGACGACGGAATCCTCTATTTCTCTTTTCTGGGTTACCGCTGTCCATCGCCCCGGGCCGATGCAGATGCATTAATCAACTTTAATGCAGCGCGATAATCATAACTCACGTCCACGTCGCCCGTTTTTACACGCGTTTATGACAATTCGCTGCAGCAGTCGCGATGATGAATCGGCCAACCATTCTATATACCGGGTTAATTTTTCCATAACCATCGAATGAGCAAAGACGATACCACAGACACATACGCGTCTTAATTAATCACGCCGCCGCGAGAGACAGAGAGAGAGAGAGCGCGCACAGGGTGACGCGTCCTATAGGGTGCAATTTAACTTGGCGGAATTGCGCGAGAGCATCGCGCCGCGCTGGCTGTGGATATTAGATCAGCAGTAATATAGCCCAAGTTTAGTCAGGCGCGCGCGCTGTGGCGGCGGCTGCGTCTGCGCCATTAAATCGATAATGTACGTTTTGTTGATGCGAGAGAGGAGTGAATTTTCACTACAATGCAATATTACTACAATGGAATTTGGGTTCGAACGGAATTTCATAACCGGTGATTTGGCCGGAGCTGCTGGGATCGCAAACTCTCCGCGTTCGGTGCAGCTGCGCGAACCTCGAGAATTTCTTTCCCGCGCCCGTCGCGTCGACCGAGTGTAATGAAATCTGAATTAATTATAGATGCCACGACGGGAAATGCTACAAAGTCCGTAACGAAGAAATGATATTTTTTACGAGTGTTGGGTAATTGAGGTGTAATAAAAATATCGGCAACCCTGGTATATATCTAAATTATATTCCAGCTACAAATTGGCTGTATTTTCAGAATACGGTTAATTTCTAGTTAAAAATTAACTAGAAACGCCGGTAATATGCGTAAGCCTTCGTAAAAACGTTAACCATAAATAGCCTATTTTTTAGTTAACTGTATCGCTATAAGAAAAAAAAATACGTATCGTTATATAAGGTGTATCGGAGGTATCGTCTAGATCGGATTAGTTTTCATTAAAACTAATTGTATCTTGGTGATAAATTTTGTATTATTATGTAATTTTGGTTGAGTAAAATCAGATGGAAAAGGCTGCAACTGATAGAAAGGAGAGATCGTGTTCTCATTGCGATGACGTACTACCTAATCTAACAATTCAAATTTTTCTTAATTGCGTAATTTTTTTGTTCCTTGGTATTCCAGAGATGGTTTCTTGCGACATAAGTATCTATATTCCTTGTAAAAATATAAAATTCGTGAAATATGAAATTACTTAATTTATATCTAATAAATATAATATCGCTTATAAAAGATAATTTATAAGATATGCTTTTATTCCGAGAAGAGTATTAACCTAATACGTCGAATGGTCAGCTTTTGAGTATATATTTGCGTAATAATACATTATAAACTTATATAAACTGAATAACAGTCAGGATACAATGTTTGAACTATAAAATAATTCAACGAACATTTTGTTTTGAGGGAAACATCAATTATGATCTTAATTCATCGCATAAAATAAACCAAAATCGGCAGTAACTATTATATAAAATCAAAACAAATGCAAATTAATATTTATTATGTAAAATAATTGTTCAATAAGTAAAATGCATTGTTCACGTAATTATAACCACCAAGCTCAACATTCTTCTGCAAGCGTGAAAATCCGTATTTCTTCTATAAACTAGAACCCACGAGAAAAAAACTAGAGGAGCAGCCGCGGCGCAAAAGATATCTCGTCTCTTTGCCGATGAATTCCCTCTCCTCCCTCTCATCGGCATTACGCGCACACCTCAACATATATACATTCTCGAAGGAAGTTCGCCTTGAACTCTTTCCTCGGCCCTTTATGCGCGCGGTCGTCTGCCTCGATTTTCTGTTTTTCTTTAATTAAACCAGCCGCGTTTTAGACTTAGAAAGCGGGGGCCAGAAAAACACTCGCTGAATAAACATAGGCACCGGCTCAGCCGCATACCCGCGTTGGTAGAAAGCGAGAGAGAGAGATAGAAAGCGAGCGAGAAAAGACAGAAACACGCGGAATAGATAGCAGACCAGAGAGAGAAGCTGTGCGTGTGTGTATGTGTATATCTATATATATACACGAGGATGCATCGCGTGGAAAAGTAAGATTCGACGACTCGGGGTCAATTAGCAAATGGAAGTCCATGAATCCGCTGGCACGCTGTGTGAATCCGGGAATGGAAAAAGAGCCGTACGCTGTGCGGAATCGGGGGAAAAAACGAGCAAGAGAAAGAGGGAGGGAGGGAGCGGCAATGGGAAAAGGGGTGAAACGGAACGCGGACGACCGTACGGCGACTGATGTGAGAGGGAAAAAGAGAGCGGGTATACACGAGGAAGGAGCAGCGAACCCGCGCGTGTGTGTGTGAAAAAAAATGGCTTTGAAGTATAGCAACGTGTTTGAGGTGAAGTAAGATGTTCGCCGGCTATACGCTATATCACCCGCCGATAATCTCGACGAATGGGACCGCCTGTGCACGGACGTCGAAGAAATAGTCCATTTGCGAAATCTAGTTGTCGTGAAAGACTTTTATCGAAATAGTTCTTTCAGCTCGCTTTTATAATTATTATTAATGAGAAGATTAACGGTGTTTGTTATATCCTCGCGTGTACTTATAAAGCTTTAAATCTTTCGCGAGAGTGACATTATTATAAGTGCATAATAGCGCGAATGAAAGAGCATAATTCCATCGCGATAATATACTTCACAATTGTATTAAAAATAATGCAGAGGAATTACGCGAGCATGAACACTTCAATAGCTTTATTTCGTCTACTATACGAGATGGCAAACAATTATATAGAGCTGTGAAGGGAAGGTAATACACGATGAGGGCAAAGGTAATAGAGAGATGGGAAAAGCTCGCATCGCCGATCACAAGACATCATCGACGCACCTAACGCGCAGGGGATGAAGGATAGGCAGAGAGACATGAGGGGAAAGACAAAATTAAAGCGTGAACGGGAAAATGAGTTACACACCAGCCGCGAAGAAAGCGAGCGGCCTCGCGCAACGCAAAAAGCGCAAAAAGGGCAAAAAGTGAGCGGAAGCGAGAGAGAGAGAAAAGCTCTTGGCGTTGAAAACCGGAGCGAGAGGTGAAAAAAAGAACGGGGCTGAGAGGGAAAAAGGCCAGCGGATGAAAAATAAAAAAAAAACGGACGCGAGGGGAGAGAGCGTAGAAAAAATGGGCGAATCCTATATCGCCGAGCGCTTAATGGAATCCTCGGCGCCTCCCTCTCACTCGTGTAAGGGCTTTATGCTGTTATACGGTATATATCTATAGAGGGCACGTGCGTGTGCGTATACGTGGAGGGAGGGAGTCGAATGGGAATTTAGCCGGACGCGTCACGTACTTTTCTATTCTCGTTACTGTTTGCCTTCGCTTTCCGAATGATGTTTTTTGGGGCGCGAATTCCACAGCGCGCGGCTCGCGCGCTCTATGCTCTTGTTCCGTTATTCCGCAATTTTTTGTTCGCTCTCTCGCGCGCACCACCTCTCTATCTCTCTTCCCTTTCTATTTCTCGCGTTTTTTTTTTTTCATCAAATTGTTTGTTTAGCGCGTGATTTATGTGCTTCGCGCGCGCCAGTGTTTGACTTTTTGAAAAGCCGGCGCGGACTTTTGAAATATGTATGAAGCGTCGCGCGACGGCCCGAAGTCGGAAAAAGAAACGTGTTTGTTTAGATAAATGAATAAATGAAAAAAAATTTTTAATAAAATCCATATATGGGTTTTAGAATGTGGGGGGGGAATCTACTTTTTCAATATCGCGTGTATAGGCGACAAGCTATTTCCGCGCGTTATTAATGTCTTTGTGAAAAAAGAGCTTGTAAATATATATCGAGGAACGGTTGGCTGCGGTGGTAAAAAAAACACGATACTTTTGACATTGAAATAAAATAATTTCATACAGAATAAAACCGTTCCTTTGTCACGGTGCCATTATCACGTAAAATTTTGAAATATTATTTATTGGAAAAGTGACTGCTGTGACGTGCTGCGGTTACGGTCCCGTATTCAAAGCTTTTGAAACACAAGTTTTAATCGAATATGGCGATACGCGCTTCATAATACTAAAATGTGAAACTTTAAGTTTTTTTCTAGTAGCAAGCTGTTAATTGGATATAAAATAATATTAGCAAAAGTTTTCGTTAAAATATGTATTTAAACTACATAATTTTTATTAAAAATGTATAATAATAAAGTTGTTATCGTCAAGAATTATTAATATATACTTTAAGAGGTAAAACTAAAATCCATCTCATTACGTTGCTAAAAGGGACGCTTTGAATATTTTAAGTGAATCCACCGTTAAAAGGTACTTGCGGGGCCTCTGCGTTATGAGTAGAAAAACAAGTCTCTTCGGTAGAAAAATAAGATTATGAAGCAATTTAATTATGACACTTTAATTAGAATGAAATGCGATGATTAAATAAATTTAAACCCTGGTAGACGAAAACTCTTCAAAGTTTCAAGTTATCACGCGGTGAAGTGATATTTATAAAAATGAAGTACACAGGTACTTTCCATTGTCTTTGGAAAACTTAATTACGAGTCACAAAAAGTTTTCACTTGTTCAGACTTTGTTGCGCTTTTATTTATCGAGTTCTTACGGCCTGCTGTTTTTCTTTGCAAAGAGTAAAACTACGGGGCGAATTAGTGGAAATGAAAGAGGGCGGTAAAAGTAAACGAATTCGTTGAAACGTTAAATATACCTTTTTATACCTGTAAATATCAAAGAAGCTTTACTTTGTTTCAACTCTTTACGAATAGATTGTTTGAATGTAAATAAACTTTCAATTGCCATGAACTTAATACAGGGGCTTTCTACTCAACTTTATCTTAAATATACTTTTGAACAATTTCTTGTTTTAACAAGCTATATACGCTTTCACTGAATTTATTTTACAGACCATCTAAAGTAAGGAGCGATTTCAATTTCAATGAAATTCACTTAATTAAATTATTATATATTTTACCAAATATTCGTAGAATCACAAGTAGATTTAATTCGCAGAGAAAGCTTTGGAAAGTCGCAAAAAAATAAAGAATCTGAGATACCTTACTTTCAACATTAAATTGAAAACTCCCTCCTCCTATAAAGCCGACTGACAGCGAAAATCGCAATAACTGGCTAGGGGCATTTCATTACGCTAAAGCCAACGAACCCGAGCAACCGTCCTACCTCCCCTTTACCCTCACCCCGGTCTCGCTTAACGCACAGGAATTGAAATTCCAAATGGACTCATTACAAAAATTTTTAATTAAGGCGATGCGCGAAAAATGTTAAATTTAATTAAAAAGATTCGCCGGGCACTCGCGACCGGCCCGCGCTGTCCTCCAATTATTTGGCCGGGCGTTACACGCCGGCAAACACGGAAAGGGAAGACGAACAAAACCGACGTGAGCTGCCTGGGAAACTCAGCGCTATATCTACCGTCGCCGCGTAGAGATCACTGGAGTCCAGCAGCGCCGCCATTCCCTACGGAGAGTTTCTTCCCAGCGTCCCGACCTCACTTATTTTAATGGTAACTTAATTGAAACTGACTCGATTTTCCCGCGCTTTTAAAGCGATACGGCTGCATCGCGAAGATCGCGGACACCGTAAACAAGTGCTCCGCGTGATTGAGCGACTCGCAGTGGTATATATGACTGGCGAAAGGGAGTGTCTCAAATCTGGGCTCTCGGAAAAGGTTTCGTTTCCTTACTCGACTTTATTTCGAAAATTACTATACTTTTTACGAATATAGATTAATCGCACCAAGAATTTGTTTTCTTTCCAACTACAATTATTACGTTATAGACTATAGTAATCAAGAGACTCTATATCGTTACAATTTTGCATTACATTCGCGAAAACGTAATTAACAAGGATTCTCTCTTTTTTTCCGATGCTAACTTTATTTCATCGTTAGCCCGGTCCGAGTTTTGATGAACCTGCCGCCGCCGCTGTCGCTCTGAAAAAAAAAAATATGATTTTTTTCTAGTGTAATTGCACATCTGCCGCGCGGCGCTCGAGCCATATACAGTACCGCGCGTGTATAGCGCCATACGCACACACATACGCGGCGTGATAAAAAATCCTAACTTTTTAAAACGCCTAAAAAATTTATGATTTTCTAGCTGTGCATGCACATGGCGACGACCCTATGTCACTCGTATACGCGAATAGCGCTTCGTTTGAAAAGCTGGCTCTTAAAAACGAGAAAAAAAAGAAACACATCGACGACGCGTACGCACGCGCGGAGCTTTCGCACGAAATTCGCGTTACAATGTCGAAATATCAATCAATCACCTTTTTCATTCGCGCGTAAAGAGAGAGCGCGGCGCGGAACTTTTAAATAACACGAGCAAACGGAGTTCAGGGATGGCAGAGGACACGGCAGTGGCAACAAAAAATGCCGCGTTTCTATATTCTTCCTCTGTGTCCCTGCCGACTGTTTAATTCCGATTGGACTGGAGGTCTCGGCTATTTACGAGGACTCGATACATGTATGCCCAGTAGCCGTCACACCGCGAAATAATTTCTAACAAGAAAATTCGTTTCTCTCGTGCAATGCGCGTACGCTTGATCTATTTGCGTACACACACGTATATATCACACGCGCGCTACCCGAAAAACTCGCTGCGTCGCAGCGATACATAAAAAGTGAATAAACCGATGGCGTACCTGTGACCCCGTCTCTATCTCTCTCGCACTATATTCTCTATCTTGCTAGTCTCCCGAAACTACGGCACTTGGGAAACTTTCGACTTGCAGCTTGCTTGCGCTTCCCCTCTCTTTCTCTTCCTTATTTTGCGTCTGACTATAGCTTCAGTTTCAGTACTGCATCTCTGTGGCTCTTCAGTTTTACTTCCAGAGTCTTTGTTTGGAGGTGCGCGAGGCTCGAATTTTGTTCTGGCATGCAAAGTGCTGAATTAAAGTGTGTTTATAACCAGCGTTTAGCCGCGATGCTACTACTTTTGCTTTTATACGTGCGAGAGTACAGAGAAAAGTGTGGCGGTGTAATCCAGTTTGAAAATTAAAAGTATATTAAGAAAATATTTTTAGATTTGTATATAGAAACTATTTGGATATATTGTTTTTAGAAAGTTTTCAGTCTTTATTAATCGCTTATAATATATAAAATAACATTCTAGTACCGTTTCTTATTTGCGACGATAAGGTGCTATACATGATGGGCAATACTTTTTAGAAATCGCAAACAACATGATTTCTATTGTCTTGATTATTAATTAATTATTGTTAATTTAATATTGAAAAAATGAGGTGGCTCTCCAAGTATATCCAGATATGTTTTCAAGACTTATTTTCTAAAATTTAATTGTCATCGAAACTATCAAAAGTTATCATCAAATACTTTGAGTTTGTTGTAAAATTTTTTACATTACTTTTTTATTTTTTTTTGTTTTTTTGTGAGTTTAAATGTAGCTTATTTTGCGCTTACTTTCTAGCCTTGAACAGTGTATTCATAAAATGTCTCATATACGTTATTCCAGGAAATGTTTTTGATATAGAAGTACCGCATCTTTTTCATTTAACGATGATTATTTTTTATATTTATTCTATCGTGCTTCAGATTCAAAGGAGGGATATTTTTAATATTTCGAAAGTTTACTCTTCTGACATTTAAAATTTCTAAAAATTGCCGAATAACATTTTTAAGTTTACCAAACTTTTCCGTAAATTTTTTCATATATTGAAAAGAAGTAGGCTTTTGATATAGCAAGATGTCAGTCACAGGCTCTCAAAAAAAAAACTTTCATGAAACTTTCTCTTCTTTTCTTTATTTCATAGAAGTATATTGATACAATTTATTATTCGTTGATTAGAAAAGAATACCGCTTTTTATACTACTTTCAACAACACTACATACTTCACCACCTTTCAGCTACTACATCCCCATAAATTCCCAACTACCCCGCCACTATTAATTTCCACTTCAAAGTTGTCGCATACAAAACCTAACACACACATCCTCCCATTTATTTTCTCTCCATGCTAACGATACAAACAGCCTCGAGGCATACAAAAAAAACCCAAATACTCCCCGCTCTTGTCGTTAGAGAAAAAGCGTCGAAATGTTTGGAAATCAGAGTTTGCCCAAAGGCCGTTTCCTGTCCGACCAGTGATATGATTTAACCCTTTCAGTTTTTGTGCATGCGCCGGGCAACTTTTGCACTCGTAAACTCAGTCACACAGAGAGAATTCCGTTTTCCTCCCTTCCACTCTTATAGTTCAGGCGAAATATGAAATGCTCCGGCAACTGCCACGCACGCACTCGTATACCTACGGCGTAATCCCGACAAATGCAACGCCCCTACGTAATCGTGAACGGTTTTAATGGATCTTTCTCCCTCTCTCTCTCTCTCTCTCTTTTTTTTTTCTCTCCGACTTTTTCGGATTTCATAGCTGCCACTACCGCCACTACTGTACGAGCTAGAGCGACTAGCTCCCGTCGGCAACCGAGTTGTTTACGGCGAGATTCGCCCGGCTAAACGCACCACTTACTCTGCTTGATACTTTTTCGCACAGCAGCTAATGTTTCTTTATTTCTCCTTCTGCGCGCCTGCGCTATCGCTTTTAGAATTCGCCCCGTATTAGGTATATAACACATACGTATACGCGCAACGATTGCACTTTATATATAAAACATTTTCAAATCGCGTGAATAAAGTGTAAAGAGCGTGGGTTGTTATAATGCCGCTAAGTACCTGGACCTCGATTTCAAACGCGAGCCCGGATAAAAAATGTTAGCTCGGTAGGACGGTGAGAGGGCCTGCTGAGAGGGCACTACACGTCGTTGACGAACCGATTGTGCGATTATATATGCAAATTCTTTTCCATATCCGGCGTGCATTTTTTTAACTGCTGCACGAAATGCTATTGTGAAATACAGGCGCGGGACATTTGTAGAACGAGATATTTCCTCGAATAAATTTAATTGAAGTTGAATAATTTTTTTGAACGGAATATATATCGTTAAATCGTCAGCGAGCAATTAAAACGGCCATTGGGATTAATTTAAAAAATGCAATTCAAAATGGTTCCACCTTAATAATTTTAGCTTTTTAAACTTCCAATAGGGGATGTACACTTTACGACTAAAATATGTCGCCTTAAGAAATATTTTACTACAATAATAGATGCAGTTATGTAAGTTCATGTTGTTCATTTAAAAACATTTACATATACTCGATATTAGATCACAGCATTACATTCAACGTATGAGACTTGAAATTCGTCGCAAATTTTTCTTTATTTTCATCAATAACGGATTTTTGTTCATTTATTTTCAATGATTGAAAATTCGAACATTTACTTTGGTCCAATTATTTCATTACATAAAATCTCCGACTGTTGCCTTCTCATGAAAATCAGAGAAAAACAAGCCCTACTGTAAAATAACCAAATGGTAACTGATTATTAGCAATAAAGCAATCATTAACTGATTAAACAATCTCCAGCCTGCAATGACGATAGTCAGTAAATCGCTCGACGAGCTCGGAGCATCCTGACAAATCGCCCACCATCCATCACTTCGACGCGTCGACTGGGCTTCGCATTACCATACGGCCACGTCCACATTCCTTCCAAGGCACACACACCTATATAGCCTCGGCCTCGCCAAAAACAAACATCGCGGTGTGCGCTCGCGCAGTCACGCAGAGGGAGAGGCAAAGATTCCCGGGATTCCAATTTCTTCGGAGGCTAGAATCTTCCGGAGCCGCTCGCTCTAGAGCCCTACTACTCGCGCGTGACTCTTGATTGATTACATTAACTCATTGAGGTGCAGCGTGCACGCGGGCGTCGCTGCGCGCTCGGCGCCGGAGATAATAGCCCATTGTGATTCATTATCAATCACGCCGCCCCTTCCGTCCTAATTAACCTGCGCCCGCCCGCCCGCAGGAAACGAAGCCGTGATTTCGGCGCGCGCGCGCGTGGCACCCAATTCCCGGCGGCGTGCGATAGACTCTGTACGAGCGCGGCGTCTTATCGCGCCGTTCCTATCTAGCTCCAGAGAGCTGTTGCTCGGAGGTGCAGGAATCGATAATGGAGAGGCGGCTGCTGCTGCTGCGGCGAAGGAGCGAGGTGCGCAGAGAGGGAAGGAGGAAGAAAAGAGGATTGCGACCGCGGGGAGTTGCCGGCGCTGCTACTGCCTACGGCGCCTTTCGAGAGCAGAATTGACCGATTCGATTGCCGACGCCGCGAAGGGAGAGAAGGAGAGCTGCAATGAATGTCTTTCGGCAGTAGAGAGAACTGTTGAGATGGGCTTTTGCCTCGAGAGCGATCAATGTATAAAAGTGAAAAATGATGGCGCCGCTGGTGAGAGAGAGGAAACGCGCGACCGCGCCGAGAGATAAAGATTTATATAAACTGCGGATGCGGATTGCCAGTGCCGGGGAGTTAGAGAGATGAAAGGAATAGATGAGTTTTTAAAGTGTCTTGTACTCGAAGCTGGCGACCTTTTTTTTTAATGAAAACTACGAGATATGTGGTGGTGAATTGTTTCGTTGCTGCAATGCGGACTATTTTTTATGGGGCTTATTAACTTTTATGAAATACACATTTGAATATTTTTTTCTCGATATATATTTATTTATTGATATTTCATTCACAATAGGGACTGAAAACTGTTTTATGGCGAACATAAAAACACAGAGGTATTTTCTTTCATGAAAGCTTTTAATAGGTATTTACATTATTTGATTATTGATAAATTCCATTATTACGATTCATAATAAGGGATATTTGTTAAATATAATTTTTATATTTTCAATACTAATTAGATTTATATAAATAATTTTCATGAGATGGCTGTTCGTATATATAAAAGTTATAAATATTATTGATTATTAAATATACATGATGTTATTTTGATTATTTGAAAATATACGTGTATTATGCATATTTAAAGTTGCAAAACTCGAATTATCATAATAAAAAAGCGAGAATGTTTTATTAATGTACGTTATAATTTGGGCCTTTATCAAATGGCATATTATAAAATTCATTAAAATGATGCGCTAACGACGTCAATAATAAATTAATACATTAACACATTCTGAAATAATTACAGTTACTTTGACATGAATAACAAATTTATCAAATTAAACTTTATACTTTTTTACGAAATTACAGAAGAAACATTCCGTATGAAAAGTAAGGCTTCAATGTGACTGTACTATGAAGAGGAGTATTAATTCATTACGCTTCGCAGAGGTGACATTAAGAGGTCAAGCTCGAGCGTTGAAACAGGTCAAGATTTCTCACTTGTATTTACGTTGAGCTTGAGCTCTTTTAAAAATGGGCTGAACTTAAAGATGAACTCTTTACTTTTACGTGATTTTAATCTTTTTTGTGAAACCACACTGCCCACCACTGATTTGAGGGCTGCACGATATAGCAAGATTAATCTTGATATTGTATTGTCTTATCTCAGAATTCAAGACAATAATCGATACAATATTTACATTTCTAATTGTAATATATTCGAGTGATAAAACCTGGCTGGGTGGTCTGCAACACGTTCCGATATCCCCTCGGTCCGACTTACTTGGATACGCGAGGCCACAGAAATGGGGTACGCCGCCTGGCGGCAGCAATCGACTCTCCAATGCCCACGAAAATACGTTTCTCGGAGGGTGTGCACTCTCCTTGCGAAACCCAAATGACGTGCGACAGTGAACGAATCAATTATTTAAAAAATTCTTAAAGCTTTATGACCGAAGACTGTGAGTTCCACGCAAAAAGAACAGTTGTTGTGACACACAGACTTTTCTAATAATCCAATATCTTACTGTCGCACGTCTATGTAACTTACTTGTGTGCGTGGGCCTCACGACCACAGGCTATTAAGGCTCAAGAATCTTTCAAATAATCAACTCGATTACTGTCGCACGTCTACGTGACCTACTCTCTTACGTGGACCTCACGTGCCCGGACTATTTAGGTTTAAGACATTTTTATATAATCGACTTGCTGTTGACCTTTGTGAGACCTTTTGTAATGATTGATTCGGTTACTGTCACACGTCTGCTTAACTCCAATATGATCGAGAATTTCAAGACAAGACAATAATACTTTTCATATTGACTG
>UXGD01005259.1:0-14897 GCA_900474315.1 Torymus auratus
GTATAGTATGAGGTACACAGATTAAGAAAAAACGTGTACCAAGGGTGTGCTCCTAAAAAAAAATTTTCCCAGTTTTGCGACACAAAAAGTGTGATAGTTTGGCGGATTTACTCATATACGAGGAAGGTTGCTGTATGTAGCTTCCCGAGAAAGGGTTGCGTGCGATTGTTTGCCGGGTTGTGTCGATATGTCTTAAAATAACTATAGCGGTTATAGGTATATATATATACGTTATATATCTTGTAAGTATGTATACGTATATGGATCGCGTGAAAAGGCTTTTATGTCGATTGTGTAAAAAAGACTGCTGGGAAGGTTAATTTAAGACTTTATTACTTGGCAGAGAATAGAGATATACTCATCTTGATAAAAAGTATTACAATCGATAGAGTGTGTTTGCTTTGATTATCTTCACTTACTACATAAAGTATGTATCGTTTAATGTGCAAAAAGCATAAATAATTATAGATCGGTAATTTATGGAATAACAGATGTAAGGTAAATAATTTTTGAAAAATAATCAAAAATTTTTAAGGATAAATTTAAAAGAATGTTAAATTTATTAAAAATAATCAAATTGATCAAAAACCAAGAGTAAAAACTGAAAAGAAAAATCAATAGAAAATGATAAATGTATATTTTTGTATATTCTTTTTTAATTCTTTATATATTCATGCAACTATTGCAACATTTACAAAGCTCTGTTATTTCCCATCGACTTGATTTCCACATAGCAAACTTTTATCTTCATCCTCCCGAAAAATAATTTCATTATAAGTATTAAATGTACACACATCGCACCTTAAGGGCTACGACGTCGCCCGAGGGAGACACGCGCGCGCGCGCGCGCGCGAGAGAGAGAGAGAGAGAGAGGCTATATACCGCTGGTTAGCGCGCGCGCGTTCCGCAGTTGTATAGTTATAACTACAGTCGGATTCGGACTTGACCTTCGCGCGTGTCCCGCTCAGTTCCGCCCGCGTCAACGAACTCTAATTGCCAATTACGCATGATAAAAGAAACGCCGTCGAAAATAGTAGAGCGCCTATGTACATGTACCTATATATAAGTGCGCGCTCCACCAGTGGAAAGTAGGCCCATGTATGCGAATGCGCAGCCTTTTTTAGAACCTTCATGGCGTACTACGAGTATAACATCGCACGCATATATAGTGCAGCGACTGGATGATGCCTACGTGCGCGGAAACGCAAGATTATTTGCATGCGGCAGCGAGAGATGGTTCTTGGGTATTAAAGTTCAATTAGAATTTTATTCGTTAAATTATTCATGGTGTATATCAAGTTTTAGTATGTCGATGAGGATGAATATTTATCAAGGACTGCAGTACCGCATTATAAGTTATTTTGTTGTTAATACTGTTTAACGCAAAAGTTTTATGACTTCGACCACAAAGTAATACATCATAATGAGTCAGTAATTGTTACGCAAATACCGCAACTCCTATAGTTTATGAATGCGTTTAAAAACTGTAAATATGAATAAGAAATGTTTTAAATACCATTAAGTCAATGATGGATAATTTTGTCTTCAGCTCTCACTTTTTACAGTACATTCTCAAAAATTATAACAAATGATACTATATAAAAATACATAGGTATAATAAATATGTTCCAAAAGTAGTATTCAAAGCTGCTCGAAAACCTACAAAACTTTGCTACGGTTATTAAAAATCTATCCCCTCTCTCTGCAGTTGCCGAATTTCAAGCTCAACTTTCCCTCACCGCGCCGGCGGCTATTAAAGCCAAATCTAAAACACTATACTGCCTCGCGCAACTGTATTTACATACACACGTAACTCTATGTATATACACAGCTAAATATCATTGACCTTGTTAGCACGCGAGCGCGAGGCCAGAGCCGCGGTTTCCCAAGCGACGCCTCGCCGCGCCGGCGCAATAACCGTCACCCCATCATGTAGTAGCGAAATTCTCCCACGGATCGCGAGTATATAACGAGCAGAGTAGATCGTGTTTGCATATCTACACACAGGAGAATCCTGATTTGCCAATGCAGCGATCGATTGCGCATATGTATACGCCGCTGTCCCTCGGCTCTGCGAGTCCTCTGCGCGCACGAGGAACAGGTTTTTATTTAGCGAGCGTTGCCCGCGACGCTGATGACGAGGTCCCGCGCGTGTACGCTCCTCGCTCCGAAGGATCTTTGCTGCAGGTATATTATAAGTATACAGGTAGGTAAGGGTGGTCAATGGCGCGATGTTGGATTGTATGCATGCATGAATTTTGTGTAGTAGGCATTGAAGGATGTTGTATGGTGATGTGGTTCAGGTAAAAATTTACGTGGTTCTATATTTGTTCGCGTGATTTGTTATGTTAATGACTAAGTTGGAAGGTGATATATTAAAATATAGTTTATATGTCAAATAATATCTAGAAATACAATTTTCATCAGTCGAATATCTAGCGAAAATGAAAAAAATAATTAATAAGTGTGAACAGATTCATTCCGTGCATAAATATGCATCAAACAAAAGTAGAAAGGTATTTTTTATTTAAAAAACTTATTCTATTTGGCACTATGTATTGTGAGTATTGTTTATATAAAGTTAGAAGTGAAATAACATTTTAAAATTTTGAAGTGTAACAGTAAATGACATATACTTAATCTTTAAAAATAATTCTCTTATGGTTAACAAAAAATATCTGCTCAAAAAAACCCGAGTTATGGTTTGGTATAGTTTTATTTTGTACAATTCGTGAAAGACTTTTTCATAACTATGTAAATCAATCAGTATAAAAATATCTTACATGGAATTGAATGAAAAAAATGTTAAGGAAAAAAACGTGTTTTCCTCTTAC
Organism: Torymus auratus; assembly: GCA_900474315.1. Classification (NCBI taxonomy): domain Eukaryota; kingdom Metazoa; phylum Arthropoda; class Insecta; order Hymenoptera; family Torymidae; genus Torymus; species Torymus auratus. Next base: position 2,835 of record UXGD01005259.1, read on the forward strand.
TAAATGTAATTACATATACTAAAATGATAAATAGTTTGAAGATGAGCAACGAGAATTACTGATATATCGCAGAAATCCATATATAGCTTGATTTTACGCATATTTTGGCGCATTGTAATTAATGAGTTGACTTTAAATTATCATTAGAAGTTACGTTAAATTTAGAAGTTACGCTGTATATTGACTGATTTATATTTTTACGAAACCCGCTTATATTAAATGTTATATAAATTATACTGCAAAGAAAAATGCATCCAAGAGGAATAGCATTATATACCATTTAATGTAAGCAATCTTAAATTTATACGCTTCGGAAAACTGAATTAACTAAGCCGGAGACTGGAGAGTTTTTCCGACTTTTCCTTAAATGCAGAGTGCGCGCAATCTTCTGAAACGCTCGCAGGCTGCTCCTTGATCCGCGTGCTCGTAATATGATGCATCTGGTGTCGGGCGGGAAAAACCGGACGCGGAATGAAGCGGAGAAGACACACGAAGGCGAGAAACGAATGAAATGCCATTACGCGAAATTAGCTTCGTCCGTGAGAGATGGAAAACAAGCGGGTCCCCGATCTCACGGCTTTTTCCTTCTTTTATTATCTCTTTCTCTCCTCCTCTCCGGCCTCATTACTTTTCCAACGCATAATTTCTATATAAGCGCGTCTCTTCTCCTTCCTATAATATAATTAGTTTTTGCAGCTATATACTCTGGCTCTTTAATATCGCGTCTTGATGTGCTTATACGTTCTTCAAAAATTATCATCATCATTGTTTTGAAACGTAATGAATTCATAATATGCCGAGACAACGGAAAATCCGCCTGTGAATATAATTCCAAAGGAGATTCAATTTTTATAAACGGTTATTTCAATTTTAATTCTTCAGCAAAAATGGATTAATTACACTTAAATACTTATTAATACGACGTATAACGAAGACGCTAAAAATTCATTTGTGTCGCTGATGCGAAGCCTTAATGTTTCGTTGATTCGCGCGTATTAGTCATTTAATAAAGATTAACTAACTTGTCACTACACGGAGAGGCCAATAAATCGTAACTATTTTTCGCGTATATGGCCATCGTCTAGAACAATTAATTCTTCAACCTCGCGGTCCATTAAAGTTTTATAGCAAAGTAAGTGCCACCGGTAGAGAAGCAATTCGGTATAAACAGCTTGCGGCTGTGGGAAACCAATTATACAACAAAACTTTTGTATCCTCGAATCTTTATTTTAAACATTTGACATGTGTGAAAGTATTGAGATAATCATTCAGTCTCACAACAATTAAAATGATTGGTTCTATTACTTATAGTCCATCATAAATGACAACTCGTTTTAAACAGTAGTAAAGATCATACTTTATTTATATGCAAGAACAACATGTAATGACCATCATACAAAGCATTTTTTTTACTATAATATAAGTTATAAAACAAAGTTATACATTCATATAAATCAGCAGCGACAACAAAAACCATACCAATGCCTCCATAGAAAATAGATTTTGCAACTTTAAAAAATTTCTAACGGAACAGTTAAACTTTTCGATTTCGCTTCCGTCGCTCCATCATCACGCGCAACGTGCATCCATCCGTCCCGTGCGATATACACTCTCTCTCGCTCTCCTATCAACGCTTTTGGCACGCGCATCCGCGTCGTCCAGTCGGCGCGCACAGTACGCGCGTACCCGTCATCGCGCACGCCAGCAACCGGCGTACGTATTTATATGCGCCTCTGCTGTATGTGTGTGCTGTACGTCGGCCTTGCAGTGATAATGCCCGTGGACGCATTCGACGCCGCGAGGCATGAATTTCAAATCGAGCGCATGTATTCGGCTATATCCGCGCACTGGATTGTCTTTTGCTCCTTTTGCAAGAGAGAAAGACCGATACAACTCGGATTTTTGGCTGTCCGCCGCGCGTGGATACGTATAGAAACGGACGCGTGACGAGCGATTGCGCGGAAACTTTTTCGCGTAGAATTTGACGAGTTCTAATCGGATATATCGACGTTAGGTGTAATAAAGTGAAGGGGAGAGATGTGTTGTAGCGGTCGCAATACGAGTCGAGATACTTTTATATTTTGTATAGATATATTATATCTATAGATGCGTGCGGAAGGGCCGAGCTAATATATTTGGAACTATAAGTTATTGAGTTCAAAATTATATGTCCTTTGGAAACTGCATAACAATAACAATGTCTAGCAACTTTTCCTTTATCTTTTTAAATTTATATGTTCCTTTTAATGGAAACCTACAAAGAAATTGAGTAGAGTAAAAAAGCTTTCAATTGATTGAAGAATAAAAAAAAACAATTTAATTACTTCTATCTTTTACAATATTTTAGTATTATTTAGGTCGAAAGATAAAAATATCGTTGTTAAAATAACGGAATAAATTGAATTAAAGCTTTTCTCGAGTAATTCTATTTCATTAAAAACTACATTCAATACTGTATATCAATGTTTGACGTAATCGATGAAAAAATTTTATTCTATTTATATATATTTATATATTTTATGAATGTCTTGTACTTCAGAAAAATATACAAATATTTTGTTTGCCGTTACTTTTTAATAGTAAACACTGTACATTCTATTAATATCAAATACTCATCATGAATTGTAAAAGTAACGGAAAAAGTAACGCAATATTATGATCAAATACCAAGAAACTTATAGAATATGGAGCTGTATTACCTATAAAGTATCTAGAAGAAATCGTGCATGCGTTACAAATACAGCAAACCTACACGCGAATGTTATATTAATGCGAGGAGAGAAAGAAAACGAGGCGAATATATTCATGCGGCGTGTAACTATGTGCGCGCTCGCGCGTGCCGTTATCGTCATTAACGGTGATGATTGTACTCGCGCGAACAGCCGGCCCAGACATTATCTAACCTTGGCTTTTGGCGTGTTCCTCTCGTTCCGACAATCGCGACATGTCAAACTCTTTTGTAACGCTTCGGAGAAACTGTCAAGCAGCGAGAGATGATGAATATACGCGTTTTTTTGCTTTCATAAACAGATGCTACGCGTGTATGCCTGGGAGATGGAACTTTTTTCGAGGATTTTATTAAAAATAAATCGTGTAATTGAGTACATAACAAAATCTACGTATAACATTTCTTTTTGACATCCTAAGATTATCGAAAATCTTTGTAAGGTATATATTAATTTTTTTGTACTTTAAAGTATATAAGGATGTTTTTGTGGTATACGTTTACCATGATACTGATGTATAGATATTATTTACTGTGAGCAACAACACTTTATCCGTTCAAACTTCAAACTTTCATGAAATATGTAAAGGGCAATTATACCCGCAAACTACGTCTAAATAAATAACTTAATACTTATGAAAATCTCTAGTTCAAACGGGAACGATTAAGTCCGAAATGCACCTACATAAATTTTGAAATAAAGAAAATAAAGTTAGCAAAAACGAGTTTTCATTTGCTCTGTACGAAGCTAAAAAATATTTGACTCATAAAATTACTCTTAAAAACTCACGGTTTAGTTTCAAAATACATTAAATATTATATAAATTTAGATAATTCAACTTTTGTTGCTTATATACATTTCATTCGTTTTGACGCTATACTTTGAAGTTACGTAAGTTTCGAAGAAATCAATATTTCCAATTAAAAAAAAGTAAAGGAAAATATTTTTTTCTAGTTTTATTTTCATTATTTCAATCGTGATTTTTATAATTTAATGATTCCCGTTAGAACTAGGGAAACTTTAAACATTTTTTACCATAATAGTTAATACTTTTTATGGTCTGAAATTTTCATCGTAGGAATACAATGAAACAATTTTTTACAATCAATTAAAGTTGTAAAACAATGAAAATTTTATCTAAACCTTTGTCATAAAATCATTTTTTTTATTTCCTTACACTCCAACGTTGAAAACTTTGACCCTTAAGGTTTTATAAATGATCCGACACTTTTTTTATATAAGTACTGTATAGTATATGAAAACCGAGAAAAGTCATGTATAAGAACAGGCACCTGAAAGTACAATGAAAAGGGATATTTTTGTTGATCCCTTAATGTGTATAGTCGACAAAGTTACGTTCGTTAAGGAAAAATTACAGAAACCATTCGTGGTGAATTTGTTCGTAATCTACTCGTAAATTCGCGCGAGCGATAAGTAAATGACTCGGTGACAGTGTGTATAGAGAAACGCCGACGTTTAGAAAACTTTACAAAAGTGTTTGTTTGCGTTGAACAATGAATCAAAATTTGTTGTTTGCTATCTTAATTTTATTGTACTATATACTAGTGAATTTCTGACACCAGTTTCATAATAGAGTTATTTGAATATTCTCACCATTTGAATAAAAGCATTGAAACCGTGTATAGCTATATAGAATCACATCCTTATCAATATCCTCTTGTTTTCTATCACATATTTATTTTTGCTAATCATGTTAACACCCACTACTTTCCAACTCATTGGGAAGTTCCAAACTCTTATTTGTAAAATATTTTTCATATAAATTTTATCAATCAATTTTATTTTATTTTATAATTCAATAAAAGATTGTCATAAATATTTTTTAGATGGGGAAAAATAAGCATCAATAGCATATAGAGTCTGTCATATAAGATTATCATGAGATAGGTGTCAAACTATCAGATAAGAACATCGAAAATTAGTTTGACGTTACCAATAAAGCATTTGATAACACTTCTTGCTTGAAATTCAATAAAGGAACATTTAAATTACAAAATTATTTAAAAATTCATCTCGAAAACCATCATGTCAAATAGTTATAAAAATGAAATCAATTCATATCCTTAACATATCTTTGAAATACCAAAGTAAACCCACAAATATCTAGTTTCGATCGCAATGCAAACTCTGCAGCTCCAAAACTGCATGCAACGGAGCTATGGATCTTCCGAGCAACGTTCTATAGCGAAAAGGAAAAAAAAAGAACCAAGCCACTGGGTGTGTGCATACGCCTCGTTGAAGAACCTTCTGAACGTCGGGCAACACACCGAGAGCCAACATTATACATCGAGAGCATCACACAAGAGAATTAGAGGAGCGGAGACGAGGAGCTATGGCGAAGAGGACACGTCAACATTATTACGGCTGTTTACCGGCGCGCGCATAATGAGAGGGCATTACGCTGGCCCGTTCGGAAGTATGTAACGTCGGCGGTGCTTTTTATTAATAGAGGCATAACGCTCGCGAAGAGTGACGCGTCGCATTAAAACAATGAGAGAGAGAGAGAGAGAGAGAGAGAGAGAGAGAGAGAGAGAGAAACCAAGAGACATTTCGTTTGTTGCGGCACATACATATAACATCCGACAATGCGTATAGCGCAATTATTTGGGTCAGGAGACCGAGGAGATTGCACACAAACGCGCCTATAATGGCATTGATTTTTATGATAATTGCCTACTCGTTTGTTTGCAAAGAGATTTATTTTTCGCGGCGATTGAAATGTCGTTGACACGAATCATTCTTCAGTTAATTGCAATTATTTCTGCTCCCTCAGTGATTCAGATGAATGGTGCAGCAGTGAAAAGAGTATATTATAATGCATTTTTTCGTATGTGTATTATGTCAGTGCACACTTAAACAATACGGGTACATTCGTGTTTTAAATTACAAAAGATCGACTTTCACTCATTATATGATTTTCTGTAATAGCAAAGTGCAAAGCAGGAAGTGCGAAACGAAAGCAATTGGATGCGCGGATTTCGTCAACAAATTATTATTGATACGATGCGTGAAATCGTTTCAGGCTATGCAAAAAGCAGACAGACAAATAATACGAAATGATAATTGATAAGTGGTCCAGTGAGGCAATTGTACTTATCATCATTACATGCACGAATACAATATAGCAATGATCAAACGTCGCAGAGTGAATGTCAATGAATTATTGGGTTATTACATTTAGTAAGCTTCAATTGCACGAAAGACAATGGCATTAATGTTAGTTGCACAAATTGGAGATATGAACGCTTCTCTATTTTGTGTTGATATCTTTTGAATAATAGGAATTGTAAATAAATAATTTTCTCCTGTTACAATCTATTGTTTTAAATTCGATGTTATATAAACAGACTATAATCGATTATAATAATTATTTTCATTATTACTTGTTATTATTATTATGTTTAAAATACCACAGAAATTATTTTTAGTAGAAAGAAAGTAATCTTCAATTTAACAGAATAGAGACTTGATATAAAAACATTAATAGTTTATCTTATTTATAACGATCACAGCCATGACAACAGCTACCCGTCGACTTTATGCTTTGTCATGAGAGAAAGCGAATGTAAAGGCATTTCAGTCTACTGTTCTACTGTTGCTCGTAGCCATTATAAAAGAAACGCGTATAAAAGTATTTTCTAGACACTAAAGGCTGTTTTCTCTAACAGTAAAATGTAATTTTTTTCTGAAAAATATAATACATAAAGAATACATATGATCTTAATTTTTAATTATTCTTATGTTTAGTAATTTTAAAATAAATTTAAATTGTTTCAATTATCATTTCATTTATATGGCTGATTCCATTTTAAATTGACCAACGCGTCTTCGCCCATGTCACTCACTTTGAAACTAAATCTACCAAAGTGATTGGACACATATTTTTTTATTTTTCGGTTGCACCCGAATTGCATCCGCAATACACTGTTGAATTTTTTTTATAGAATCGTGAATTTGAAGTTATTTTTTTACTGTTATCTTTGTATCTTTCTGCAAAGTATTTTTAACAAAAATTAAAAGATGAATGAGATATACATTTTCATACATTTTCTTAGTAAAAGCTATCTCTCGGATATTTTAAAATATGTTTGGAAATACCTCGGGAGGAAAGTAAGATAACATCAAAAGTTACTCAAAGCTTGAAAATTCATGGAATGGAAAAGGTATAATGAAGATAATCTTAAAAATAGTTTCAAAGTGGCAGGTTTTTCTAAGCAATTTTCAAAAGTGCATGTGGAATGCCATTTAGGAGCAATCAAAAAGTAAAAACAAATACGTGTCTAATCATTTTAGGAGAACATGTTTCAGTTGCAAACTGATTGCTACGTTGTAAAATAAATTTTTCAATGGAACACTAATAATATAAATAATAATATTTCAGCTATTCCCGAAAAACCTTCCTTTTTACTTCTTGTCTTACGTTGAATTCCAAATAGCTAATAGACAAGCGAATTTCATCTGCATTTCACCTTGATTCGCGCAGAGTTGCCGCAGGCTGGTTCATTGTTCTGCGCGGGAAACCGCATACATCTATAATTGCGCGAGCGTGGGGAAAGAAGTGAGACTGTATAAGTACGCGCGCGCGGTAAGATCCGAAAGTGAAAGGCAAAAACTTCGGATGATCTCTCGACAACGGAAGTTATCGCGACTTCGTGGTAACGCATAGTTCTCGAAATTTTTGAGTGCAGCAAACGGAGTACAGATATTGCAGCGCTTTCGAATTGTGCACTTGTTGCGAATGCGCTTATTACGAAAAGTTTATAATTGCACTGTAGATCTGGGTGTTGTAGTGGTATGCAACTTTCGCGGTTTATACGTGATACGCTGTTAACTCGGTTGCTGCAGTGCTTCTTAAAGTTTTTAAAGGAAAGCTGGATCACTATATTATAATTTAACTTTATAATTGTAGAAACATAATAAATGTCTTGTTTTTTTCAATCGAAGTTAAAATGGAAATAAACAAATTAATATTGTTTCTAATTTAATACATTAAAGAATCTTTCAATGTGTTATTGCATAGTATTATAGTGAACTTTGGATTTGTATGTTTTTGTAAAACTTTAAATTGCCAAAGTTAAAGGTTTTCAAACAAGGATCGACTAGAATTTTAATTGGCAAACTAAAGCAAGAGAAACACGCGGATATAGAATAACAATATAGATTGATGTTGATCAGCTAGAAGAATGATGATTTCGTGATGACAGTATAATAGTCAGTGCTAACCAGTTAAGAGCTGTTGTCGTTAGAAAATAATCAATGAATTTTTGAAAACCGCTCAATTCCCACACAACTATATACGAGTCTGTTTACCCAATCATTCTATTCTTCAATTTAAGTCATCTATGATGGATATTCTATTTTTAACATATCTTTAACACACACACACAACATATGCGTGTATGCAATACTAATGTTTATCCGATACAAATACAATTTATCGTGAAAGGAAAGTAAGATGGAGAAAAGTTTGGAAACAAAAAGGACGCTCGGTGGCGCAGAACGAAAGAATATATAAAATTCAGTGCCCCCAAGGATTTCGCCGAGAGGAAAGTATGCATCGTATATGCTCTTGAGTCACGTATAAGTCGCGCGGCTAGAGCTGAATATACAGTTTGTGGTTTTACCATAAACTTACAACGTTCGACAGGGATGCACACAAGGATTATCATTTTTCTCGAATATGTAAGAAGCAAAAGAGAGTACTGAAGTTTTAGTATACATTCGAAATAAGGAAAAAAGGGAAATAAAATTTTTGCTTGTATTTTGCAATTTAGTTATTAGCAGTTGAATCTAAATTAATAAAATTTTTAATAGAAGAACACTTTTTATGGGATTACACGTTTAGTTAGTATAAAAAGGTTTCCTTAATTACATCATTATTACCTTTCTCCCAATCCGAATTTGCTTATAACGAAAAAAACGTCTATTATCCATGAAAAACGCCACCTGCTCCGCTATAAAATACGCCACCTTTCCCCAATAAATCCCGAAACAAACATATCCATCGAAACGGAAGAGCCGCACTCTCTCGCTTTCCTTCACGCAGCTTGCACAGTTGTCGAACGCAAAGAGGCTTCTTCCTCGCGTGTGTCAGCTCGCGTCTGTGTACAAAGCCAACGGTCGCGTAGGTGGCGCGTGCACAAACATGCACACACGGTTCTAGATAAAAGACATAAAATAGTCGTAACAACATACCTGACTGAGTACGTTGCTGCTCAGCTGGGACTTGACGAGGAGCGACTTGAAGACCTCGCGCTCGACGTTGCCGCTGCTCGGCGAGCAGATCCTTTCGTAGACGTCGCGGTAGTAGGCCGGTATGGAGCCTGTAGCATACGAGAAAGCAAACTTACAGTCTTGTATGTATATAGTTATAGGTATACGTAGGTACGTGTGACTGTGAAAAACAATGCGGGAATTCGGGACGACGACAAGGAAGGCGCTTGTCACGATTCACGATTCATCGCGCGAGAAAACGCACGGTCGACGAGTTAACGGTACACGTGTATATACCTACTGCTTTTCCTCGACTTCATTTCGAGGTACTTATACACTGTACACTTTTTAGGGTGCTCGGGTCTTGAGTTTTATTGGTAATTCGTTGAAATGTGTTGTGTCATATTTATATAAAAGTGATGTGATTTTTTGCTACTTTCCAGGCCTTCTATTAACCATGTATTACACATTAAAATTGTATTTAAAATTTTTAAAAGTGTAAAAAACAACCATAACATGTCTGCAGCTGCTAAACGAGATATCGGAATTTCACGTGAATATAAATTATATATGTTTTCATTATTATATTTACGCCACGTGTTATTTTGAATAACAGGTATAATAAACTTTGAATGAACGTAAGCTGTATAACAAAAAAATTGAAACAAAAGTATTTTTGCGTATTTTATGTACAATATAAAATATTTATGATTTTCCCAGAACACGACGACACAGTAGCATGCTACATCGAGGGATGGGAACCGTAACCGTGAAAAAATACAAGAGAGAGAGAGAGAGAGTACAAAATATGCTTAAATTACAGAGGCGAACGCGGGGAGAGAACGAAAGTAGTGAGCGAGCGAGTTTTGCTCCATTCATCCGCGATTTTTGAAAGCATATGTTTTCCTTAATGAACGAGCGGCGCCGGCTATCCATTCAGGAGCGCGGCGAGTATACACGTATATTATATTATGTATGACACTACTTTACATTAGTCAGGCTTGAAATGACATTAAATTTTACCTTAACATTCATAATTATTTATATCTATAGATATTTATAAATGAATGGTTATTTATACAAAATGTTTCTTTATTATATAGATTTGCCAAAGAATTATGAAAATACTTTGGCGTGTTTTACTGTTTATATGCCGATATTCATGTTTAACGAGAAATCATTTTGCTTTTATATATATTCATCGTTAAATGTAAAATATATTAATACTCGAGAAAAACGAAGCGATAATAAAATATAACTCGACAAGCCGTGCGACGCAATAACACCGGTTTTGCATGAATCTCACTCTGAATATTCACCAAATAATTCCCTATACATCTCCTCGCCGACATAACCGAAAAATCGAACCACCTATAAACTTTGTAATCTTACGCTGGTAGTACTTCTTACTGCATCTGCGCTGCTCGAGGCGTCCGAAAAATCGCTTCGCCATGGCGCTGCAACAGCACTACAACATGCACGAAAAAGAACTATACTCGGTGTATATATAACGTAATTGAGCCCGTATCACCAACGCGCTCGCCCGCCAGAGGATGGACGATATCCGCTGTTACTGTCGCCGTCGTAATCTATATATCTATATACAAAAGCGACGCGAAGAGGGGGCCGAGTGTATGAACGTCGGCATATGCACGCGCGTCCGCGGAGTGTCGACAACTGACAATGCGACACGCGCGGCACCCACTAATTTTGCGTTATATATTCGGCGGCTCTGGATAATACACGAGGGTGGGATTTCCGAGGGCCATCTGAGCGGAGCTTTCCGAGCTTTATACAAGATTGTTTACGCGAGAGATCATTGCGGGATGAGCGCCCGCCGATACAAGTTTTTGCTCGCGTGCAGAGCGTGTCTTGGATATTATGTGTGTGTCAAAGGCATGTTCTTGGAGCAGGGAAACGTTGGCGATTGGAGATGGTTGTCTTAGCGATTATCAATCTATGTGTGTGTGTGTGTGAGATATTTTCAATATAGCGCCGGAGTCAAACACTTGTGATAATGCGCGCTTGTATAGTGTATATATGAATTGATGTATGTGTCGGTGTATTATACATATGAAAAATGGTATTTTTCTTATCGCTACTTTTATTCAAACTCGAGACTTTACTTTTCATTTTTTTTATGGTTTATATTTGTACTTTTATTGTTGTACACTTGAAGCATGTTTGGCAGAAACGATAAGTAGATAATAATTTTACCAAAAATATTTTTTTTCTTCTGATTAAATTGTAATAAATAAGTATATATAATTTATACATTGAATTTTCGGTATTATGTTCGACGAGGAAAAAAGACTGTGTAGGCAGTATATGCAAAAGGTGTACGTGTTCTTGATATTGACATGCAGGATTTAGTTGTGAAATAAGATCACGGTCGATTCGACGGTTGATTAACTGTGAATTCGTTTTTTTTTTCGGCAATATCGTATCCTGTTACTCTTGTGAGGCGTGCACTTCTCAAATGTCATCAGTATAAGATAAAAACTGAGAAAACAATGGTTCTTCTCGAGAATCAGCATTGTACGTTCGTTATAATCCTAGTGTTTTACACGAACAAACAAGTTTTAAGCAACTTAATTTTGCTGAATTTTTTATTTTTATTTTTTTGTATGCTGTTTTACATAATAATGTATAATATGTCGTCAATCTATATGTTGAAAGAGACCATTTTGTGGTAAACAATGCATAATGAACAAAATGTTCACTTTCATCCAACCCTTTCAAGCATAACATTTCAATAGAATCCTTTATATTATTCAATACTCTACACCTTAATTTATAAAACTTATAATAAAATTAGCGACTTGACGAGTTACACAGAGTATTAAGTTGGTAACTATTTCCTACAAATTTAAAACTTCCTTCTTACAATCTGAATAAACATAAAAACATACTCTACCTCCAACAACAACCACATCCAAACTCAAAAACACAATTCAAAAACCAATCCTCAACCCGAACGTACGAAAGCATATGCTAAACGCAAACCAATCCTCGCCTCGACACTCCTGTTTCTCTCTCTCTCTCTCTCTCTCTCTCTCTCTCTCTCTCTCTCTCTCTCTCTCTCTCTCTCTCTCTCTCTCTC
>UXGD01005260.1:0-14895 GCA_900474315.1 Torymus auratus
AATATTTATTGTCGAATTAATTGGACAGAAAAACTGTTTTCTTTAAGCACACTTTAAGGAGGATCTGTCGAAAAATCAAATCCAATATTTTTGAATAAAAATGAAATACGTGATAAATAATAATTACATTGGCCCACAAAAAAAGTATCTTGTGCAGGGGTCAGGACCGCTTTATCCCTACGTATTTTGGCTTCCTGACCACGAATTTGAAGTAAAAAATAGAGATAAAAAGGCTTATTTGCAAGTAAAATAAAAAAAAAATGATGAATATTACGTTTTTTTCTACTTTAACTGGCATGTATTATGGAAATGGGTATGTCAAGTGGAAGAGAGTGTTGTAAATAAACTAAATGAAGTTACTGCATACTAATTATGTACCTAAATTCAGGAATCAGAAGTTATTTGCTTTTTTGAACGGATAAAATCGATGAGAAATTTATATTTTCTACTTTAGCATTAAAGTACATAAGTCAAAGGATGAGTATACCTACTGATGTTGCACTAACCATTGATTTAAAAGATATATATAAACGTTTGAAACATTAACAGAAGATTAAAAGTAAAATTTCTCCAAGTTATTTGTTTCTCAAAACGAGGAGACTCAATCTGAGCTATATATTTTCTGATTTGAGAGCAATAGATCATTATTGCTGTCATCACTGTGTCTTTAAATAAAATCATCTTGTATCTTCGAAAGCTTCTAGAAACGATGTTCCAATGAAACAAATAAGGAAGTGCATGCAAGATTAATCTTGATATTGTTTTGCCTCAATACTCAAGACAACAATCGATACAATATTTCTATATAGTTTTCGATACAATTTCAAGATTGTGATGACAAGAATGTCAAGAATCGTGTCTTGTCTTGAAAATAACTTAACATTTTATAATCATAATAACTAGTTAAAAAGCGCCTTTGTTAACTCAATAAACTTCGGTAATTGCTGATGACTATCTACTGATGAGTTGTGTGCCGCGCACCTGTATATCCCCTCGGACCAACTTACTTACGTACGTGAGGCTGCAGGGAGGAGGTGAGCTGCCTAGCGGCAGCGCGCGAACTAGTCATAAGTGTAGCGAAAATCTGGCTAATTTCTGTTATATTTGTGCGGAATATACAATGAAAAAGAACCAAAAGAATATAAACGATCGAATACAATCTTATATGAAGAATGTTTCGAAATAAAAGTTTTAAAGGAAAATACTAAACGCGTTCCTTTGAAAAGAAAAAGGACAAAAGCAAACATAAAATTTCAACATGGGATATGGAAAAAACTACTTCATCAATGCAAACGCTAGGTACTTTTGTATGACAAATATAAAAGACATAACAAAAATTATCAATAACAAAATCGTTTATGCTTTCGTTAGAAGTGTTCAACGACCAACAGAAGACGTATATAGATAGACGTATAGATTTATATAGACGCTTTCAAAGATACAGCGATACCCGGGAGAGTTTTACGATTTACCGGGACAGTTTTTAGATTCCATACAAATTGATGAGAATTGGAAAGAAGAACATTAAAACTCTAATATCCCAAAAGAAAATAAGATCGTTGAAATAAATGATGTTCATATGATGGCAAACTACCGTTGGATGTGGAAAAGAGACCGCACCAAAAGAAAAGAAACGACATAGAAATTCATTACACAGGTAACTTGAAGATGAATGCATACGAAAGCTCAAAACGATATAAAATGATCTACTGCTCTAGCATCAGTAGATATGTAGCTCAGATTGCTTCTCCTCGTTATAGATACAAATAACTTGAAGAAATTTTACTTTTAACCTTTTATTAGAGCCTCAAATGTCTATATCTTTTAAATGAACGGTTTATGCAACATCAGTACTCATCCTTTGACATACTTCAACTCTAAAGTGGAAAATATATGTTTTTTTAACAATTTTATCCATTCAAAAAAGAAAATAACTGCTAATCCCTGCCGTTAGGCATCTTATCAGTACCCAGTAAGTATGTTCATTTGGTTTATTTACAATACACTGGCATACCTATTTTAATAGTACATGGCAGTCTAAGTAAAAAAAAAACTTGGTTTTTAGCGGTTCTTTTTTTATCTTTTGTAATAATCCTTTTGACACGTATTTTATACTTTAAATTTGTGTTCAGGACGCCAAAATACTTCCACTCGTGCTCAAACACCATCCTCGCTAGAAAAAGCCAACTTTCTCCCCTTGCTGCAAAATGTACTATATTGTACTGTATTATTGTCTATATATCGATTTGTTCTTTAACTTATAGATTTTAGATGACTTTGCAAGTAATAATATATTAATATTGGAGGCTAAAAATATTGGTAGACCAAGAAAGCACCCTTTATATAAAGACCCTTCTTAAATTCTTCCATTTCATTGAGTCCAAATTACGTTTGTTAGGCCAATACAGGTACCTCTGTAATTTTTAATAATTTATGTATACCTCACAGAGAAACAAGCATTTTCCGATATAATAACTTAATTAATTAATAAATAGGTACACAAAATCATACTAATAAAACCTCAAACACTATCACCTACCCATCGATCGCATACAACGCCGTCTCTTCCAGATCCTCCCACTCGCTCTCCTTATCATTCGGCCCCATCCCGTTAATGGCCAACTGAATTGACCCGGACGCGTTGCTGCCCGCGTACAGACTATTAACCCTCTCATGACACTCCTGACTGCTCGATCTCAACGGCAAGCCCACATCATCATACACATCCTCGTCGATCTCTTCCTCGACCTCGACGACTTTCTTCTTCCTCAGCAGCAACAGCTGCTGAGCGTCGAAATCCGGGCGCACATTCAGGCTCGTCGGCCGTTGTGGCTTCTTTTCCGGTGGTGGCAACGCTGGTACCGGTTCGTAGCGCAGCGGGCCTACGTCGTCGTAGACCTGCTCGTCGTTGTCGTAGTTGTTGTCGACCGGTTGGCACACTGAGTTCTTGGAGTCCGCGACTGGTGGAGGCGGTGGGGATGTAGTAGGCGGAGCCGGACCTACGTCGTCGTAAGCGTCCGGGTCTGGATCTGGAGTACCGTCGTCGTCGTCGTTGTCGTAGTGCGAGTGGTTGGGTGGCTCGGGTGGTTTTTCCTGCGAAGAACGGGAGAGATGTTTTTTTTTCGTTAGAGTTCGGAGAAGTGTCGTGTGTGGGAAATTAAAAGCGAAGGAATTTTAGGAGCGTTGGAGAATTTGCGTTAGAATTTAGTTGAATGGGAAATTTTACGGCTGTAAATTTAGATTGAATTTGCTTTCAAGAGGTTTTCTAGCTATAAAAATGTTTACAATGCCCAATAAATTTTAATTTGAAATGAAATTTTTATATTTTTTTAAACATTTGGTTTAAGTAATCGTTGAAACCATCAATTTTTTTTTTATTGTAAAATTTAATTTATTTTTGTATTCGTTAAAATAAAGTTATAGCAGTAAAAAGTATAATAAATTATTTTTCATTTAACTCCAATTACGAGATTAAAAATATAAATTCACGCGCAACTATGCAAAAGCACATGGGCTAGGCATAAACGTATACATAAATTTTCTAAAAATAGAATATTTTATCTGTTAATAGATGTGAGATCTTAAAGCACATTTTACAGATAATATCTTTAAAACTTGTATTAAAATTCAAGGCCAGTTTCGTAAAGAGGCAAAATACTTCTCGACTTCACGCTTAATTGAAGCTAATTTTAATTTCTCTGTATGCATAATTTTCAACTAAAAAGCGTAAAAAAATTCTTTTTTCTCCTTTTCCGTTTAACGACGTTAGGATTTCATAACAATTATCACAGCAATAAAACCATTCTATTTACCTAACAAAATAACAACACACAATCGTCACGGTAACACTTTTATTTCAAAGCCCCTCGTAAAAAAAATATCGTACCTATACATTCATATTGTACCATATATAAAATGACGAGAAAAACTTAAACGCCACAAAAAAAATCTTCAACCGATTATTATACATTATTATCATCACGGCACATACAATGCGACCACACTGTTGATACCTCAACCACCCAACAAGCTACATACAAGTTTAAATACCTGCGCACTTCCGTAACGCACGCGTTGTTTGACGAAAAGCTCACGATCCGCCGATCGCGGGAAATAAAATATTTTTACTGCACACGCGGCGTGCAAAAGCGAATTGCGCAAAATATTCGGCGCGCCGTGTGTATGTCTTGTTCGATTGTTACAACTTTACGATTCGTTCGAGCAGGCTCTTCCATTACACTTGCGTATATATATTAATGATGCCTACATACGCGGTTGTTTTTTTACGTTATTTTTAGATGAGGTTTTGTTTTCATATCCGAGAGCAATGGGAATAATGATAAATCGCAGTCGCTTGGCAAGTCTAACGGTATATAAAAAGTGCGCGGCTATAGCTAGCTATTACGCGGGACGCTCGTGCGTTTCAAACACGCACGTAAACATCTTTCGAATTTATCGGATGCATTTTTCAGCGCTGATGCATTATTGTCAAGAAATACCATTTTTCTTTTCTTTCTTTCTCTTTTCCATCACGT
Organism: Torymus auratus; assembly: GCA_900474315.1. Taxonomy (NCBI): domain Eukaryota; kingdom Metazoa; phylum Arthropoda; class Insecta; order Hymenoptera; family Torymidae; genus Torymus; species Torymus auratus. The sequence continues at coordinate 4,536 of UXGD01005260.1, forward strand.
TATAACCGTTTTTCCACATTCTCAATGCCGCTTTTTTTCACTTTTCTCGTCATTCGCTTCTCGGCAAATATATTTTTGTTACAAAATTGGCACGACTTTTACGCACCGATTTCATTTACTTTTGAGAATGTACAGCACTTAGCTTTTTTCTTCGATATAGCCACAAAGTATCGAGCGGTCTTGGGCAACACTGCATTAACGATGCAACCGCAAGCGCATTGTTGATTTAATCATCGCGAGAGATGTTTTGCGCTTACAAAGAGAGATTCTAAGCGCGCAAAAAGCACGTTGGATAATAGCATATCACCGGGGCGCCAAGTAATGAAATAATCTAATGGCTCTAATGCACAACCATCGTTAAATATACTTTCGGCATCCCACTGCGTACGTACACACCCAACCAATAAAATTACATGCTAAAAATACGTCATAAATAAATTCCTATATACTTATATAATAACCACACTCACCGGAGTATTAACAGGCGGTCCCACATCATCGTACTCCCCATCATCGTCAGGTTTCTTCTCCTCTTCGCCGATCACATCGTCCCTCTTCACGAGTCTCCCCCACAGAAAGCTATCGTTCACCACCATACAATCACTATCATCGTCCACTTCCTTCTCCATATCCCTACTCTGCTGCAGCAGAATCTCCGCGTACACCTTGTGCCTCAGATCGGCGTACCTTCCCTCGTGTCTAATATGCGGCCTGCTGTCCTCGTCGTTCCCCGTTGAATCGTCCAGCACCTGTTGGATCCTCTTCGTAGCCGACGCGACGTGGACAAAGTTACTAGGCGTCGATATCGTTATGTATTTGAGCTCATCTCGCGACAGACTTCGGCTTTTCAGAGTACGAAAGTTACCATCGTTGTCGTCGAGGCGACTGCTACTACTGTTCTTGTCCATACCGCTGAGGGACTTGAGGGACAGCGATTTACTGGCGAGCTTGCGCGATTTGCGGTAGTAGCGTCGGCTCGTTAACGGCACGTAGTGCAGCACGTTCTTAGCGAACGTGAACTCGCGGCGCTCTTTCTTGTTGTTATCGCTAGCCGTCGCCGTGGCGTCGTTGTTGTCGTCGCTGATGTCTTTCTTCGTGTGCGATTTCGACTTCTTTGACGGTTTTTTCTTGTACAGGCTTTGGCTCTTGTTATTGTTGTTGTGGATGTGGTGGTGATTGTTGTTGTTATTGTTGTGGATTGTGGTGGTGATGACGATGGTGTCGCTGTCGTACACGTGGCTAGTGCCATCCTGCAAGGTGGTTATGTCGACGGTGATGGCCTCGAGTTCGAACGACGTCGGCTTGGAGTGAGATGGTGGTGGAGGTGGCGGGGGAGACTGACGACTGCTGAGCTTTGGGGATGAACGGGTCGTCGACGGTGTTGTCGGGGGAGTTGGTTTTGGCTGGAAAGCGAGAATAAAATTGTGTATTTTTTTTATATATAACTTATAATCTGCATATTTTTCATAAACGACGTAGTGTCTTTACCCTGCGGGTTTGTTAATTTACATTTTTAAAGAAATATAATTTAAGCCTCTTAAAACGTTGTTTGTTTTCTTCATGTTGGAAAGGTTTATGAACAACATGAAGGTTCTTCCTCTCTGTTTACCTCCTTCGCAAATGAAAATATTAATTACTATAAAATTTTAAAATACAAGCAAAGTGCAGGATGATGTATATACGGCTCTATAATCTGAAGTTAAATGATAATACGAGGATCTTAAAAGCCGACGAGATATAAACAATACGGAAGGATAAATTCGAGCAAGATATGAGACTTCATATTTTTCCTTATCAGATTAATGTAAAAAAAAGCCGGATAATAATTTACCGTATACGTCAAGTTTACCTATACAACTCTGTCAACTCGTGCTTTATCTCCTCCCTTTCCTCATACACGTATATCATACTTTTATTATAATTCTTATATATACACCTTCGATTCGCCGTCATAATAAAGAAATTTTCTGCGCCCATCATCCTACCACCCGCTCATCCTTGAATCGAGCAAGTTTTTCATACGATATTATTATTATACACACTCCTATCGAAAAGGAAACCCAAGGCCAGCCGCTTCACAAGGGACGACGACATCAACGCACAATATCTGCATTCTAGCATGAGCGGCGCTGCAACTGTCATCGTAAACTCCCTCGGGTTTCCCTTTTTCGCGTGTCTGTATATTCAGAGCTACCGCGACAGAATGAAAAGACGAGATAAAACGACGATTCGTGATTTACGACGACCGGCGGCTATGTGTGTTGTACCTGTCTATTGGCCGTCGTCGAGTGCGGCACCATAAACGGTATACTACAGCAAATATTGCGGAAAATAAGAAGAGCACGCGGAAGCGGGCAATAACGTACGCGTCTCCTTTGTTTGTATATATAAATGACGTATAAACGTGGGCGTTGATGATAAGGGAAATGAAGAATCAGTATGGAGGAAAAATTTGATCCCAGGGACATCTATGAATTTCGGGAGGAAGCATGACACGCTCATGCGGTCGAGTATAAGTGCGTGCGGTAAAAGTTACCGAGAGATATATTGTATTATATATACGAGGCTGAGTGAATTTTTAGTAGGCACATACTCGAGAGAGATAAAAGCGCGTTGGGGATGTCCTTGTAAATGCCGTTGTATATAGCATATATATAAGTATGCAGTTTTCTTTATTGTTGTTGTTGCTAAATTCTTTATTATCCTTTTTTTTTTTTTTTTTTGTTGATAGATGTTTGGGGATATATCAAATTACCGCACGCGCGGACGAGAGCAACAATGCGGCGATTATAAAAGAGACAAAAGAGCTTTTTCAGCACTGAACGACATTATTATATTTGTTTTTAAAAAAAAGCGTCGTATCGCTATAACGGCTTTTACAATAAATCCTAATTAAACTCTCTCTCTCTCTCGTTTTCAAATGAATCAAACTCCGTGGAAATCGCGCATACAAAGATGACGACAACGCGGCGACAGATCTCGCCCCATTTCCTGTCATTCCACAGCGCGCTGCTATCAAATCCCGCGATCGTGACTCACGCGCAGCTAAATCCCCTTCTCGCCGATAAATTTCCACATCATCTCTCTCACCTATACCCATCGGCTCCGAACCCGCGTCAGACTATCCGCACGAAAAGAAAGAAAGAACGAAAACATCCTCATTCCGCGCAACCCGGGCAGCAGCATTATAACAGAAGAAGAAAAAAGAGAGAGAGAGAGAAACACGCCGAGAAGTGGCACACTCGGCAATTAACATAAAAGCGCTGCCGCGCGGCCGGTCCGCGAAAAGACGGGCTCGGAATTCGTGAGCAGCAGCAGCAGCCGCGCGCCATAAGTACGACGACATCTTTCGCTCTCTCGCGCTTGTATAGAGCAGATATGTACCGTTACGACCGCGAGCGACAGGTTGGCTTTTATATACCTATATTGTTAGAACCGCGCGAATAACGGAGCAAAGATCTCTGAGACGCGCCGAGCAGATGTTGCGCTTATCGCGGGGGAATTGATATTGTCGCGATGCGACGGAAAAGGGCACATGCAGAGCCAAATTGATGATATGGTACACAGAGTATACGCGAGTTGTATATATAAGTGTATATACTTGCACACTCAAATGGAGCGGCGATGCGTGATGCGTATACACGAGTCATTCCCCTGAATAATGATTGGAGTAATGGGAGGAGGAGGTTGGTGAACGGTCGCCGTCGAGCGAGATAAATCGATTGTGAATCATGGTGGAGAGAAAGAAAGAGGTGGGTTCTGATGCGTGGATTGATGGGAAGAGGGTTTTATACTTGGAGGGTAGTGCGGTAAGTGCGGAATAAAGAGACGGAGTGGAATTGTGGTTTTGAGAGATAAGGAGAGAACGGCGGTGACGACGGAGACGTCGCGGAATGAGTATATTATAGTGTAGTATGCGCAGTGTGGAAAGGTTTTTTGAATGAGGGTTATGTTTTATGGTTGAATGCGTGAGAATGATGAGAAAGTAAAGTAAATTTCTATAATATATACAAAAGAATTGTATAAGGTTTTGAAAATGTTTGTTGCTATGCAAGTTTATTGGAAAACGTGCGTCTGTAAAATTATATTTCTATAATTTTTGCGTTCAAAGTTTCTATACTGCATGAAAAATCATTCGAGTGCCCATTTGTTAATATTAACCTAATATTTGCACGAGATTTACCGATATGGGTTTACTTTACTTTAAAAAAAAAGAAGGATTTAATAAACCTTAACAGATTATCGAGCATAAAATTGATAACCTCGATAAGATTACCCATGTATACAGCTTTGCAATACGAAATCACCAACGAATTACAAATCCTGCTATTTACGTCGATAGCAATCGACGTATACTACTAGAGCGGAAAACGATTTTCAATTCGAATAAATCCTTATATTCTCTTATTTTTTGCGTTTAAAGTTTATATTCGTTGGTGAATCTCGCGCATATAGTACCACGCGCACGCGTGATGAGAATATTTGCGCCAAAGTTGTACCGTACGGTTTATTGCTATCCAGAAATAGACGCAAACTTTGAAGTTTACCGTAATCCGCGCGGTAAAATTTTTCCATAAATCACCGGCGATTTTTACCACCGCCTTGTTTGCAGGTAATTTTCGTGGAAATTGTAATGTATAATACGTGTTCCAGAATTGTTAAACGGCTGGATAGATTTTTTTTTTTTTATTGCGACCTTCCTTTAAAGCTGTAATATTTATTACCGTTGCAAATTAAACGGCAGAATATATTGAATTTTCGCTATATCTGTGACACCTAGATACTTGCTCTAGAAACTCAGTAACCGCTAATGCAATTGACTTTAATTTATTTCTATTAAAGATATCCACAAGGTTCTCCGAGCGATCGAAACATTCTGTCGAAGTATATATACACAGCTGTGATGCAATGTATACGTGGAATCGCAGTAGGTATATAGAAAATATTTATATTAAAGAGACAACTTGATACATATCAATATTAAAGAATGCGTTCTCAAATTAAAACATAACGCGATTATAACTCCTCCCAAACCTTTTTTGTTCCCGTCACACATTCTCACCAAACAAAAGCCCAATCAACATTCACCGAAGGAAACCGCCGCCGCCGCCGCGCGCGCACTCGTTAAAAACGAAACTGAATTTTCTCTGGAAAGTGGCGAGCCTAGCTGCGAACCATTAAAATTTCATTCGCGTATTCTCTCTGCGCCATCAACATAGCCCGCCGCCGACAACACTGAAAACACACGGCGTTTAATAGTTTTTCGCGTGTGCCAACAGTATATATCCCGCGAGAGAGAAATCGCAAACGGAAAAACCATCGCCACTCTCTGTTTGCTGAAGAACGGGTAAATAATTGTACTACACGCGCGCGAGTGAAATGCCCATTGGAAAACGACGACGACTTTCCCGACCGATAATCGCTGATTTTATATATACGAATCCGGGACGGCGTTGTGTATTAGGAAATTAATTGAGTAGAACTCGAACTATATACGAGCGCCGCGGGAATTTTTTTTTCCCCCCTTCGAGAGAGTTGCGAATATACAGCCTATAGTTAAACATCTCTGTAAGTAATGTAAATGTATATATATATACGTGTATTGATTAGCGAGAGGCTGCGGTGAAGGGAGAGAAAAACGCAGCGCGCGCTCGCTAAATGAATTTATAGTATGCAATGAAATGAAAGCAACTACGCTGCGTTTCTGCAACGCCGTCTCTCTAATGATCGCAGCCCCGTACTGGATATACATACACGCGATGGGAATTCGATCCGTGTAACTAGGCGCGTTTTAAATCCAGATATTTATCAATTATCGTAACTTTACGGTGTATTATCTCACACGGGGTACAGCTATGTTATTTAGCAGAGAAAATTAAAGAATTCGGTTGTTTCCGGTACACTTTTCTCGCTATTACAAACGTAACTATAACCCCGCGCGAACGAAAGTAATAAAAGTAGTAATAACCAACGCGAAAATATATTATTAACCCGATACATATACTCTCGTAATCCCAAAACATTCCTCTCGGCATATCCATTAGGAAGTCGGACACCGCCGCGCCGTTATTTACTTTTCGCGATCGGCAAAGCAAGCAACTCCGCTCATATCCGGATAACACGCGCGCGTTTTTGGACGCCGATACCTTTCGAGATATAAAATACATCGTCGAACCGCGAACCTCCGACTTTATAAGGAGAATCGAAAATTACCGGCAATTATAAGCCGCGCATGCACGTGTAGTATACATATACAACCGCCGTCGACGGCATTAATCTCGATCGGCCGATTATTAATCGCCCGTATAAATTCCCTTTTTTCTTCTTCTTCTTCCTCGAAGTGTATACTGGAAAGCGACTTACATTACACATTCCGCAGGGCACAGGAAAAAAGAAACAAAACCGCGCGCTTCTCTCGATACTCATTATACACTCACATGAACTTTCTCGCGTGTACTGCAGCACCAGTGTCACTTTCGAGCGCGTGCGTATACACATGCACTTCGTTAACGCTCGTGTATACCTTACACATCGATGAACCATCCTTCAATCACCGACGCTTATATTTCGAAAGAAAGTTCTTTTTATTTCGCGATGGCCAGTAAATTAATCGGGTATGCAAGGTGCGCCGCCGCGCTGTATGTACAGAGAGCGTCCGTCAATGATTTCAATTCAGCGTTTAATTCAAAGCCATACACCGCGAGTCTGCGGTGTAATCAGCCTTGGGGATTCCGAAATCGGTTGCCGATGATATATAAAAGACGTGGTACTGTGTTTCGTTATCGCTTGCGCGATCGCACGCGTCGTGTGTGTGTATATGTATAATTGAGTCTTCGGGATTTTTTTTCGGTTCCTCTACGCGGTCATAGCAAACATTTTTTTTTTAATTTATATAATAGAGAACCGCTATTGGTGTGGGAAGAAGCTCGTATCGCGAGCTCGCGATGAATCGAAAAGTCACGTATAAAATAGATATTTATAATTTCGAATATTAAACAACCTCGCGCCGATGATACTTCTTTTGCCCATACCCATTATATCACGGCTGATGATAGAACAGTCACGTAATCCAAGATTACTCATACACATCATCTATTACCCTCAACCAGATCAACATCCCCAAACCTCGCACTTATATTAACCATCCTCTCCCAATCTGACCACTGCCCACACTTACCCTTGATAACACCCTATATACCTTGTACAATCGCTTACCACCACAACTGGGAATCCCCGCGCTCATCCACTCATGCACCGCACGTCTCTCTACTAACCTTGACGCTGCTGTTCTCCTCCTCCGCCTTTTCTTCTTCTTCTTCTTCTTCATCATCATCATTGTCGTCGGCGTTGATGTCACAGGGCAAAAGTCTCAACGGCAACGAGGCTCGGCTCAGGGCCGCGCTGTGCAACCTCGCGTAGACGATCTTGTCAGCCGACGACGGCGTCGTTGATGGTGACGACGACGACGATGACGATGATGAAGACGACAGCAACGACGCAGCGGTTGGATTATTATTAGAGCCATTACCACCACCGCCGGCAGCAGCGACGTTGCCGTAGAGGAAGCTCCGGTTCGCCAGGGCGGACGAGGGGCTCATCATCTGCATCGTTGTGCCGTTTTTCTCACACACTGCACGCTGCACATATAACACTGACACCTCTCCGTGTCTTATTTTCCCCTCCTCACATCCTAAAACCCCCGCGGTAACCTTCTCTCGTACAATTTATTATAGTTGTATATATCGCTCACTGTTCACTGTATATTATATATACTATAATATTATTATTATACAGTTGTTAATAACTACCGCGCACTATACCGCGCCTCGTGGAGAAACACAGACCGCGCGTGTCGCGCCCGTGAACTCTTCGCGGCAGCGGCGGCGACGCTAAATCGATGACGCTCGTCGTTGCCGTATCGGTTCATGCCTAAAAGCCGCACACGGAATAGAGATAACGCACACTATAATATAACCGCACCGGCTGTTTACTTTACACACATATATATTCACGCGCGCGGGTTGTTATCGCTCTCGGTGTTACTTCGGCCGCCCAACATCGCGGAATGCGCGTGCGTGCAACCCAGGCTCTCGTATACACACACAGAGCGCGGGCTCTCAGGGCCGTGTCGCGAGAACGATAGCTATCGTCACACTGAGAGAGAGAGAGAGCGTGTACGAGCGGCAACTCGATAACAGATTTCCAGGCGCGGGTGAGGGAGATGGTGGGGCGGCACGAGAGGAGGGCACGTCACTGGCGAACGGGCGAGCCGATCGCCCGTGGAGAAGTGGGGGACTGAGAAAGAGAGAGAGAGAGATCGCGGTGTATGTATATATATTCGTTGTAGAGAGAGAGGATAGGATATATAGATGATGGAATTTGCGGTTATAGAGCTACTGTACGAACGAGAGGGGACCGAGGGTTTCAAGGCCAGCCCTATATAGATGAGAGAGGGATTTGGAGAAATGGTGGTGGGTTTTTTGGGACCGGTTAGCGCGGCGAGCGTTTAGCACATCACGTTCTTGGTAACGGCGCTCTTGTTTTGCGCGCGCGCATGAGGAAGTTGAGGCGCTCCAAATTGCGCTAAACTTTTCAGACACGTGTGTGTGTGATGTTTGTTGTTATACGCGATAAACTTTTTGTTGAACTTCCAGGTGTGTTGAAGGATTTTGGCGATATCTCACGCAGGTGAACTCTAAACTGTATATTATCATAAAATCGGTACTTTTATCACCTCGATATACCTCGAGACATCATCTAATTAGCCAGCTCCGTACTACCCGCGCTGATCGGGATCTAGGACAGGTTCGGAACAACCTGTTACACCTTCGTCTCTCCGGGTTCCGGCGAAGATGACTCACCCGCGACTTGTTTTGATCACACGATGTGTGTGTATAGGATGACGTGTCCCTGTAGTCTACCCTAAAGGGCTACTATAGATGCGTGCGTTAAGATATAGTATAACATGCGCACGCGAATCTCGCGAAAGAGAGGGAGCGGTTAGCGCGGGCTGCATTCCAGCGAGACTGACGATCTCTCGCGCGTGCGCCGGGGATCCGGAACGACGGTTTCTGGAGTGCAAAGGAGAAAGAGAGAGAGAGAAAGTCGAGAGCAAGCGAAGGAGTGGAAGAGCCGAGAGGTTTTGATTGTTCGGAGAGGGTTGGGAGTACGCGCGCCGGTTCTTCGAGATGAAGGATTGTGAATTATTCGTGGTACCGTGATGAGTTAACGTATAATATTGGTTTAACGGAACGTTTAAATTTAATGTAACTTTTTTTTTGTGTCGAATCTTGAATTTTCTAATGATTAACTTATAATGCCATTTATGCGCAGGGTAATGAAATAAATTGGTAGAGTGTGATAATTGGACAATTTGTATAAACGTTATCGTTAAAACCGTTTGGGATAAAAAAAATGTAATAAACGATATTAACCGTCTATATAATTGCCACAACAGTTATAACGACTTAATCTTCGTCTTCGATTAAAAAGCCCCTTTTTAAATCCCATCGCGCTATGTATATACTTACTAAAAAATGCATACCTATAACAGTGTCGATTAAACTCTAATAATCACCGTTCACTATTCCACGCTGCCGCCTCACCTATATGACGCACTGTATGTGTACCTATATATACTGTCACACAGATCTCGCATTATACACGCAGAGTATAGGGAAAGCTCTTTTATCCCTTACGCATGAGGTTAACACACACAATAGCACGGTGAAAACGAGGCGAAAGGATCTCTCTCGCGGCAGCTGCGCGTGCGTCAGGCTTCGTGGAATTCCGATCGCCGCATTCCTGTAGCGCGCGGGGCTGACCGCCGCCGATGGCCCGAACAAAAAATTGTGATGGTGGGCAGCAGGTTGTTGAAGGAGGAGAGATGGGGAGAGATGCGGAAGTGGGCAGGTTGTTGGGGAGTTGGATAATGACGATGGGGTGAGGCAGTAAGGGGGTGTGAGGTGCCCGGTGACTGGATCGGTTTTCGGTGGTTAAGGAGAAATAAATACGAGGGGATTTGATACGGTTGTCATAGTGAGAAGGGGGATTAAGAGGTTATTCTGTGGGAGGGAAAAAGGTGTTGATAATGTAGCTGATGAATAATTTATCGGTAATTTGATTGATTATTTTTCAGAGTGTAATGGAAGAAAAGTCAGAAATAGCGGGAAATTGTGTCATGGTTAAATCATTAGTGCACGATAATTGTTTATGCGTTGGGATGCGCACATAGAATTTTTAGACGAAAAAAATGAGGATTTCTGTTTACAGGGATGGACAAATTTCAATGGTGCAGATGTAGATGTCTGTGTCTATCAATAAAGTGTCTACATACGAGAATGTTAAAGATTTTTAGAAA
>UXGD01005261.1:0-14894 GCA_900474315.1 Torymus auratus
AGAGAGAGAGAGAGAGAGAGAGAGAGAGAGAGAGAGAGAGAGAGAGAGAGAGAGAGAGAGAGAGAGAGAGAGAAAGCCTCAACTAATTAATTTGAAACTTTACGATCGGTGGAGCAGCCACTATTCGAGCCCGCCACCGGAAAAGGAACTGTGCGTCGATGGAGAGCATCGCAGTCGTAGGGATATGTCACCCCAGGGCCGAAAGCGCGCTGCTCTTATGAGTTCACGTGAACAACCTTCCTCCATTTCCGGATACCATCATTATCGTAAGGTTAATATCCAAAATTTTCCTAATAATCCAATGCTATATCAATGATTAAGTCCTTACTGCCCATGGGACAAAGAAATCTCGTCAATTGATGGAAATTGGACATTTCAAAGACAAAAGTATCTAATGATCTTTGAATTTTTCAATCCAAATTATTTGCCTTTGTCAATTGGTATTGAATCTAAAGCTTCAAAGACGTTTTTCTTTTTGAATTATTTTATTCATCGCTTTGTCAAGAAATTTTGTAATTCTCTACTCGAGAACAATGAGATTTAAGAAGTAGTACTTGAAAAGTTACAAGGCACAGTATGAAAAATAAGTTGGTTTTACAGGACGAGTCGCATCGAGCGGCCATAATTGGTCACAGATCCCACAGCGCTGCACCAATGGACTCTCACTCGCCTCTACTGCGTTATCGAGGGAGATCACAGAGTCCCACTGGTCATCGCTCGCTCTCGCCACCGGACCACAGATCCATCCCATATTCATCTGGGTATATGTCGGCGAGGTTTGACACGTACATATTACAATATAAAAGATCCCCTTTTTTCTTAACAGAATATTATAGTCTGTCTACGAATATAGATATATGTAGCTTCACGGCAACTAATTTTTTTTTTAATTTACTGAATTGTCAAATTTTATCCATTATTTTTCAGATTAATATTTTTGGAAAAAAAGTTTTACTTTAAAACTCACTAGGAGAGGGTCAGGGATCCGGATCACGGATTCGCCTGAAACTTTGGAATAGGTTTTTGGATATAGAAATACCTATGAAGAAAGCTACAATATTAGACCCTACGCTCAAAAAACTAAAGTTCTGGACACTTTTAGGTTTATTTTGAAAAAAGTCTTCAAAAAAACCTTTTCCTAAAACGGCAACTATTTAACTTTAGAAAGTCTTAAATATCATTAATAAGTAGAGAAAATAAAACTAGATAAACGAGCTTTCATTTGCTTTTTTAAGGATTGAAAAATGGCGATTCCTTCCAAAGTTATAAACTTGAGCATCAAAAATGCACTGTTTAATCCCCAAAATTCACTGTTCGATTGCCTGCGGATTTTGGTGCACTTTCGATGCTCAATTTGAAACGTTCATAACTTTGGAAGGAATCGACATTTTTAATCCTTAAAAAACCTAATGAAAGCTCGTCTTTTCTAGTTTTATTTTCTCTACTTGAAATGATATTTAAGACTTTCTAAAATTAAATAGTTGCCGTTTTAAGAAATTTTTTTTTAAGACTTTTTTCAAAATAAACCTAAAAGTTACAAGAAATTTAGTTTTCTTATCGTTAGGGTTTAATATTGCCGCTTTCTTCATATTTTTATATCCAAAAAGCTATCCCAAAGTTTCAGCGGAATCCGTGATCCGGATCCCAGACCCTTTCCTTGTTAGATTTCAAGAATTTTGTGAAACACATTGTGAAAGTGCTTCTGTCATACTCCAAACATATTTTAAACTGTCAATATTTATACGTCAATAGAATTGTTTATGAATGCTTTGGAATCACTATTTTTTTAAACAAGTTGGAAAAAATACAAAATCTTAACAATAAAATAGAAAAATTAATCATTTTCAAAAAACGAAAAACTCTAATAAAAAGATTAATCTAGGAAGTAGAAACCGTACTTTACGTGTTCCTCTACTCTGTAAAAAATTTCAGTGAAACATTTTTACCTGATACCAGTTGTATTTGATCCTGGAATGTACTTAATGCCAAATAGAATCCAATGGAATCAAGGCACGATTTCTAGTAGGGTTGTCATCGTTTTACAAAAAAATAACATTCTGAATATTGGATATGGATAATTGACTTATGAAATTCTCACAAACACACGCGCACACACATACACATACACTTACACACATACACACCTATGGTGTGGTAATAAATGGTATCTATATAGATACAATAACACATGTTATATTCGTTCTTTATGTGTATGTTCCTCTTTGTAATCCAGAGGGCCTTTAATTATAAAAGAAGGGAACAAAGTATAGAGAAGAGTAGGGTTTCAAAGCTTGAGCTAAACCCGACTGATGGAGTTGTAAACTAGTTTTGAACTATATAATGTCATATTGGTAAAGATATATCATAAAATACGTAATATTTTATAGATTTGGATCGAGATCAGCAACGGCTACTCCTACGGGTTCACCTAAAAAGCGCCAACTGCCTCAAGTACCAGCCAACATGACTGCCCTTAAAGAACGAGTTGCTCACGATCTCGAGGAAAGAGCAAGATTTATCAGACATCGAAACCGGCCAATGCATTCGATTTATAGAAGTGGAATCGGTATTTATGAAGTTATAAGCATATTTAAAATAATATAGCTTAAAATTCAATAGTGGAGCAAAAAATTGCTACTTTTTATTAGAATGTGAGTAAAAAGGTATTATAATTTATAGGCTGGGATAGGCGATACAGCGGTCTATCAGATTCGGATTTGCCATCGATGGGACACGAACCCCATTCACTTTCACATAGTCACGTTCACAGAATGCACAGATCACGGAGAGGCCGCATTAGTCCAGAAAAGGATGTGCTGGCAGATCTTGGCGATTCTGATATGGAGAGTCTTGCCTCAGTGACGAGCAGTGCCTTTAGCACACAATCCGAACGACCACGTGGCTCTAGGGGATTGATGTGAGTATTATCTTTACTTACGCACACATTTTTAATCATTAATATATATATATATAAATCATCCATCGATTGCTCATCATACAAAATTTACAAAAATATATTGGATATTACACACCTAGGGAGTAAAAGTAAAGAATGGCCCAGATCGCAAGTAAATTGTCCCCCAAGTCGAAGGCGAGGGTGACAAACTATGCGATCTGAGGCATTCTTTATTTGCTCCCATGGCTCGTATACGATTTTTTTGACTACCAAGGCCGAAAATACAACATTCGCGATCGGGCGCCGAGAACGAAAGTGGTACTTTCGGCCCGCTAGTAAAAAAAATATATTTTTGAAATAAACAAAAGTAAACAGCTCTCAGACTAGTTGATTTTTTACCATTAGTTTATTTCAAGCACTTAAAAGGTCAAATACTGATCTTTGATGGACAATTTGTCCATTTATTGCACTGTCGTTGCTTTCGTCATTAATGACTTTTACGATAAAATAAAATGCGATGTTGATGTGTATGTATATGTGCACGCGCGTCACACCGAAACAAGTCTGATAGCTCGAGTTTGCTTCAGAAAAAAATCCCTCAGTTAAATGGACATTGTGGATTGATCTCTCTCCGTAGACTTAGTAATAGTATGACGTTAGAATTCAGCTCGCGCCACCCTGCCTGCTTAATCTGCTTTCCCCTACCCTTTTCAGTGTTAGTGACTTCTTGCGACTGACGTCCCAAAACTAGGTTAGACACTTAGAAATTAGATTATGTAGATGCACCTCCTAATGCACTACGCCAATGTCCATTTAACGGTGATTTGAAAATATGAAGAAAATATAAAAAAACATTTCAAAGAGCGTCCCATTCTGAGAAATCAGATATAAAATCGGTGATGAGCAGTGTCGGTTGAACGGCAATAATATCGGATTCGCGTTGATGTTTTACTTTTAATCGCGTTATATCTACCTCACTGCAACTGCACAGCTTTCGCAATTCACATTAATTTTACTTCTTACTCTTGATAGTCGTTTGGACAAGGTGATCGTAAAGCCCAAATGAGCGTGATAGCCATTAAAGGTTAGTTCGTTCGATCGACCATAAGCGTCTAGAGCATACCTCATTAACTGACTTATGCTTGGAGCAAAAAGCTGAGAAAAAGAATGGGGCCCCCTCGAAAAGTAAAAAAAAAACTTGAAAACACATGTTTCTCATCACAAAAACCAAAGACAAAGCAACAAAGACAATGATAAGAGAAATGCAACATGCAACAGTAACAAGAACAACATAAACAACAGCAACAATAACAACAAGAACAAGCAATGTTTAACAATGAAAGCAAAATAAAAAATGCTGTAATATAATGTACGTATAATAAATAAGGAATGGTGCAACTCTATATGAAAAAAATTGTTTGCAGACCGACAGTTAAAAACGTTTTTATACCCGGTGTCGTATCCCCGATGCCCCTACCCCCTAGGCGCTCTAGGCGCAAGCACCGACTTAGGGTACCCTGCAGTGAATGCCATTGCCCAAGTAACAATCCCTGTAAGCCTAGGAGCAACTATCATCCCAACAGCAAGCACAACTACCATCCTCCCCCGCACCACAATCCCCTCGTACGGAGCAAGTCCGCAGTCATGCGCTCGCTTTGCAAGAGGATGCGCGCTCCCTTCACGCGCTCTCAAACCGTCGACGAGAGCGTGCTGCGCTACTACAGCCCCGAGACCAGCGAGTATACCGTCAGCGAGGGCTTTCTCCTCAAGCCGGAACAGCTGACGCAGACTCGCGGCCGCAAGGGCCGGATACCCGAGATCTACGTTGAGGACTGCCTGAGCGTCAACTTCAACAAGCGGCTCATCGACAAGTTCCGGGCGAAGAATCGACGCTACGGTGACATCAAGCTCGCCTCCTCAAGCTCCTCACCGCCCTACGAGCCCTTTCTGCCACGATTCGTTACCTCGCACAGGCGCTCGCGAAGCTGGCAGGACCGCAGCACGCGCACCGCCGCCAGTGCCAACCTCGCGTCTAAGAGGAAGAATCTCTTCTCCAGTTGGACTTCTCCTCGCCTCGACTATCCGACCATCCACCAATCGAGCATGCGTAGATCCCTCCTTTCCTCCAAGGCACGAAGCTTCGATTACGATATCGCTTGCAACAATGACTATGCAACGACGGCGAGACGAGCTCACGGACAGTTGGGCCATGGACTCTTGTCGCGCAGGAGCCGGAGCTTCGAGTACGAGAGTATCTCGGCAAACATATTCAGCGACGACAGCTTGCAAACAGCCCGGGAGAAAATAAAAAAGAACATGTCTCTCAGTGACGAAGGCTACGGGGACAAAATACCGGCTCTCGGCGACCAGAGCAAATCTTACTACGATTCTAACGGCGACGGCAAACTCATCCGCGATCTCAAAAAGAGAAAAGCCCGACAAAAAGACCTGGGCACGGCTTCACTCGTCATCGACGACGACTACGACGACGGTAACGACCTCAACGACTGTGACGTCCACCACGAAAACCTTGTTGCGCGCCAACACGAGTCCCAAAGATTTATGTACGGCTATGACTCTGAGCTCAGCTGTGGAGATACTGAGATATACCTACCCCACGAATACGCGTCCCGGCGCGAGGACAGCAGTAAACGAAAGTACCCCGAGTTTCTGAGTCAAGAAAGCTGGCTCAAGTCACCGGATAAGAGAACAAAGGCTGCGGGCATCGACAATGTGGGCTACAACCCTCTCGCCGATGCGAGCGATCACATTTATTGCAGTATCGATGAAATTGGCAAGTCGTCCCAATGTCTTCCGAATTACAAAAGTGAAATCGAACGACTGTCCCGGTGGCGTAAGTCACCCCTGGAATCGAGTTGCCAGCGCGAACCGGGCGTGATTTACGACGACAGGAGCAGTTTGCCACCACGAAGGCGTACCAAAAGCAACGATTCCTACCTCAACACGGATTATGCGGTCTACGACAATTGGAATGTCGTTGACGAAGGTTACGACAATACCGCGGATTTTTATTACGATAGCGAGCAACGAAAAAACAATTACGCCGATTACCAAGGACAATCTGTTAGATGCACTGATTACACGGACACTTCGTGGAGACAGCGAGATGAAGGTAGTCGCGAGGCGATGATCGCGACAGAGCCCTTTTACGAAAATGTGCCTTACCCATGGGACAGCAGCACGCTGGCTGTGCCTAATTTAAGCGAGAACAAAAGAATGACACTCGCTCGCGCCGAATCAACGCCAATTTTACATTCCGATGAGGATTACGGCTTTACGAGACCGGATGATAATTTGCGGCGTATTAATCGACGCAAGCGGAACACAAGCTGCCCTGAAAGTAGAGAAGTAGATAAGTTTATAGAAGATACGTCGGCTCGTAGATACTACGACGACGAGCGAACTAATTATATTTTACAGTCGGATGAGGAATTCGGTTCTGTAGAAACCGTGATAGACCGAAGATATACAAGCAGGCGAGGTGAACCGGCGTATAACGTCGGTTCAAGATCTCGAACTTATCGAACGCACAATCGCGAAGACTCGGAAGAATTTCTAAATACTAGACATCGAAGTAGAAGAAAAAACAGTTGTCCAGAATGCCGAGAAGAAATGATGGAAATGGAACGTGCAAGACAGCGAAGAAACGAGAGGCGAGAATCCAGCGACTCTAGGAGCAGACACAGGAGACAAAACAGCAGTTGTCCAGAAGAAATACTCGACAGTAGCGAGGAGCAACACCGAGTTCATCAGCAGCAACAGGAACAGTATCGCCAGCATCAATACCAGCAGGAGCAGCAGCAGCAGCAGCAGCAACAACAGCGGCAACAGCAGCCAAGCATCAAGAGAAATGTGGCAATCAGTGACACCCTTGAGTACTACGAGTATTCGATGGAGAGCGAGAGTCAGTGCAGCGAGAACTGCGGATTTGGCCCGTGCGATCCACGTAGGCCCCATGACCGAGCACCCCGCCCTGGTAACGCTAATTCAAATCTCTTTGATTCCCAAACCGCTACCTCCGACACTGCTAAAAACCCGCGGACTACCACCACAACCACTTACGACGACCATCATCATAACCACCACTACCACCACCACGATAATCCATCACCACCACCGCCGTCTCTGGCCCACGTGACGAAAATGCAACTGCGCCCCGCTGCAAAAACTAACGGCGATTACGAAAACGTCATCGATTGCGACCCCACGCGGCGCCGCTTGTCGCGGATACAAATGGACGACGATGATCCACATCGTCCACCGCGACACGACGACGACCGAACCAATAATCGACGCTCATCCTCTATGCCCGAATGCAGTGACTACGCGAGCCAGAGCAGCTCATATGAGAAGCCCAGCAGGTATCCGCACGACGAATCTGATAGGCGCAACGGCAGCATCAAAAGAGGCCAATTCACCAGGAGTTTCAGCAATGCTGATGCGCCCGCCGACGATAAAGTTGGTAAGTTACATTATAGTAATATTTTTTCTGCTTCATCTCGCGTTAGCATATCGCAGATCTTTTGGCTTTCATTACTATGAAAACCTACAGTTAAGAGTGGATCCCGAATCACTTCTATACATTACCGCAAGCATTCTCATACTTATCTTATTCTTTCTTGTTGCTTACTCTATTATCTATTATGCTTTTATGTTTATGTTAGAACTATCACTATTGTTTCTTTCTCATACTCCATTTTAAATTTCTATTGTTTTTTTTTATTTTCATTTTTATTGTCAAGTTTATCCTTTTTTAATACTACTCTTTTCACTTACTACTCTTTCTACTTCACTTTGACTAGTTCATCTTCAGTACAGTCCTCTAGATTTACAATATTATTTTTCAGAGGTGCATGCTGAACTATTTTTAAACCTTGCTTTAAATTTTCGAAAGGTCCCATCATTATATTCAATATTTATCAATATTCATCCAATAGGCTTTTAGGTACATTGCCTTTGATATCTGATTGTCTTGCCTTGTTTGAGGTATCCTACTACGGTCGTTATAGTCTTAATATGCAAATCTTATGCAGTCTTAGCTTAGTGCTATGTGTGTGTGCGTGCGGAAATTACATAATTATAATTATGTCAAATTATAAGAGTACAATTAATTTTCTGCCCCCTTACTATTTCCATCTAACGTTACTTTCTTTTATTACGTTTTCCTAACTATTGAAACGCTTTACTGCACTGCTTCAGAATCTATATTTCAACAAGACTTGGTGCACCTGAGCAATATATAACTATAACATTGCATTGAAATTTGTTTTTTCGCTTTTACTTCGATCTACAATTTCATTAATTTTCACAACATTTATTTCTAGAAGCGTAATCCAGACATAACCTAAGCATTTTATCTGAATTATAGCATTGTAAATAAATGATATTATTTATTTTTAAAGTTATTTTGTGTTTACTTTTCAACATTACAACGTTTTGATTAATCATTGATAAATTTTTAATTTTTAAGTTTATATTACATTTAGATCTTATGGCTGATTCTAATGTTTAACAGGTAATATTAATGCTAATGCTAAAAGTTAAAAAAATTTATATATACATAATAGTGTCAAAACAGACTTCTAATGTTGCATTTGAATTTGATGTTTAGGTTACTATAGAACAATGCAAATTCTCATGCAATTAAAGGAAATATTAAAATATAGCAACTTATTGAGTGATTGGATGCAGATTTTTTTTTATTTTCATTAGTCGGGCTGTCAATAAGATAAAATAATAGAAATATGTTTACAAATATTGAGTAAATGATTAAAGATACCTGTATGTAAGTATAGTTACTATTGCTTGTATTTCACATAGACGGCAGCTTGAGCGACACAGCCGTGGGCCTGCATGTCGAGGAAAGCCAAAGACGTGGTCGAAAAAGTTCGCCAAGCAGTAAAAGCGGTAGCGGTAGTAGTAGCGGTAGCGCCGTCCAATACCAGCCAGGCATGGGCAAAAAGAGCAACAGCACAAGTCAACTTTCAGCAACAGGTAATGCTCACGAAACAGATATCTTCTTCAGAACATTTTATATATATATATATATTTATTTAGAAATACTTTTCTATAAATCGATTCTTTATCGAATGTAGTTTTAAAATTCTTTTATAATATTTTTTAATTACGAGATATGTGAAACGGATCTGAAAATGTCTACACTAACAGTGCTTATGATATCTCATTCCTGTAATATGGAGATTCATATCATTGAAAAAATGAACGAAGCCTTCTAAAAAGAAATTGAAATATCAAAATAAATTTATTGTTCAATGTTTTGGAGGCAATATAGATTTATATTTTATCGATGCCATATGTATCGTGGTCGATAAATCTTGCTACTGTGTTGCACAACCTTTTATGATTTTTTAAAATTAGTGGACAGTAAAATTTATCAAAATTTGCTTGTGACAATACTTGCAATGAAAACCCGAAAATGTCATCTTCTAAAATTTACTGCGAACCTTTCACATTTCCGTAATGATTAATAGCTTAAAATAAAAAAAAATATATAGCAAGATTTTTTTCTTCACTTTGACTCTTGAGAGTAAAAATATATTAATTTGTGTAGATATATTTATTAATCTCATTTTTATAAAATAAATCACTGTTCTCAATTTTAGTAATTTTTCCGTTTATTAAGTATATGTGCATTCTCACAAAAGTGGCGACAAAACTCGAAATCACGATTTGAAAATTTTTTTTCGAGCACACATTTGGGGCCCAGTTTTTCTTGTTTATTATAGTATATAAAATGACGATCCACTGCAGTTGTACAGTGCCCATCATGTAGACTACTTTTTCTAGAGCAACTTCTTACTTTTTAAGAAAGTGTAAAAAAAAGCCCTTCTCTTCAATCCTCAGCCATTTAGCCCATGTCTGATCTACTCAAAGTTTCAAAAGAAAAATTAAAACTATAAAAAAGAGCTTTAATTCCTTTTTATTTAAATTAAAAAATGTGGATTCTTACAAAAGTTACAAGGGTTTGAAGTTGAACGTTGAAAAGTCATAAAAAAACACAAATAGCAGGAATCGGCAGCGTCGCGAGTTTGAGAGCATTTTTCTCTCATTTTTGTTTTGACGGCTGAGAGGAATAACCCGCTAACTCAGCGAAGGCTTTGAGAACCCGCTAACTTAGCAAAGGTTTCAAAAAACCTTTAACTCGGACGCATTTTTTTTTTCTTCAATTTTGCGGTGGAAGCTCTGTAGAAGTAGAATTTTAAAATACGATTTCTGCTCAATAGACGTGATTAGAAATTCAGAAAATAATTAGAATCGATTATTCAACATAAAAAATTAAAAATTGAAGACGAAAAAAACCCGTCTGAGTTTGAGGGTTTTTGAAACCTCCGTCGAGTTAGAGGATTGTCAAAGCCTTCGCTGGATTAGCGAATTCTCGAAGCCTTCGCTGAGTTAGCGGGTTTTAGACGCCTTCGTTGAGTTAGCGGATTATTCCTCTCGGCCCTCGATTTGCTCTCAAAGTCGCGACGCTGCCGATTCCTGCGATTTGTACATTTTTCAACTTGAAAACCCTTGTAACTTTTGAAAGAATCAACATTTTTTAATTAAAAAAAAGGGAATTATAGTACATTATCTCAACTGTGGCCACTTTTTTGTTTGGAAAGTGGGATCCACGGAAATATATAGGGAGTGTTTGTAAACATGGGCGGCGGTCAGCGGGTCATCGGTGGCGGACGGTGGCGCAGCAGTAGCGTTCACTCATTCTCTTCCCTGCACCGTTGGCTGTGCACCGTTGAGAGTTCATATTTCTTCTTACGCAAATTTAATATTTAAGTGTATTATTTATTGATATTTGGCTGTTTATATAGAATTCACTTATTTTTCGAAAAAGAGGAAAATATGGCCATATTTTTCCGCAAATGCAGGAAATATCGGCATATTTCTCGCAAACGTTAAGTTTGTTGAAAGAGGGAAACAAATCTAATTTTGGTCCCACTTTTCAATGAAAAAAGTGGCCACATTTGTTGAGATGGGAATAAAAGCTCTTTTTTATAGTTTTAATTTCTTTTTTGAAACTTTGAGTAGATCAGTCTTGGACTAAATGGCTGAGGATTGAAGGGAAGGGCTTTTTTTTGACATTTTCTTAAAAAGTAAAAAGTTGCTCTAGAAAAAGTAGTCCATTTGATGGACGCTGTACAACTGCGGATCTTCATTTTATATACTATAATAAACAAGAAAAACCGGGTCCCGAATGTGTGTTCGAAAAAAATTTTCAAATCGTGATTTCGGGTTGTGTCCCCACTTTCGTGAGAATTGCACATATATATACATTCAGAGACTTAGAAACATAGGTAGTGACTAATAGGAACAGTAGAAATCTGTTTTCATTAATTCATTGCGCAATAGTAAACAATGATTTGCATACTTTTTCGAAATGATACTTTTTTTTCATCATTATGAATATACCATACCTTTCTATGTTGTTAATTGGAATACAGTTGAATAGAGTCTTACTACCTAACATACAATATAACAAAATTGGATCCAAAAATTTATTATTAAATTTGTTAAATCTCCATACGATACCGGTAATGCATCTTCTGACATTTTAATAACGAAGATATCTGGAAAAAATTTCGGTTTTGTCTAATCTTATAAAAATGTAAGGTTTGAATGTCAGTCAGGTTACTCAAATAAAAAACTAATGAAAAAATACTTGTTATGTTAATGCAAGTTTTTTAATTCTTAAATTACTTTTTTGTAACATGAAAAAAAAAGTTCTAGTACAAACGGAGTATTTTTAATAGCTGCAAGTAAAATCTGTGAAATGTTTAAATCCATTAAAAAAAAATTCCTTTTATCTTTTGTCACGCATGTGTCCGGAAACGCGTGGCCGGTACCTTAGTCCAAGTGTATTGACAATTTTGAATTCATAGTTCTTTAAAATGTGAATTAAATTATATTTATATTGTTACTTTTTGAATAGACTAGTTTAAAATTAAAATTATTTTTGTTTGAAATTTTTGTGAAAATAACAATGCGAAAAGGATTAGTTTACAGAAAAGGATTATTTCTAACTCTTTATTTAGATAGGATAAAAAAGTGCTGATTGATATTTAAAAAGTAATGTCGATTTATCCAAGTGAAAAACGGACGGGGTCCTTTAGCTTTAAAAACGTTTTGCAGGAGAAAAATTACAAAGTCTTTGTATCAATAGCCGTAATGCACTTATGAATATAAATATAAAGCGATGAAAGAAAAAGGTAGAAAGGCAAAAGTTGGATGGTAAATCTTGAAATATGCGTTAACCTCGCAACGTGTTTCTTGGTCGTACATGCGTGGGCGAGGAAGGGCGGAAGCGACGGCTCGGGTTCGGAAAGAAGGGGAAGTCGTCCTTTACAGTTCACAGGAGCGAAGAAGTACTGCCGGAGCAGCAGCCGACCGACGCCTCTAGTGGCCGGAGTGGCCGTCAGCCGAGTTCGGCGAGCAGCGACGGCGAGGCCGAGGGCAGCGGCGATGGGGACAGGTCCGACATATCACACACACACACGTACACACATGCACACGTATAAACTCAACATATACGCGAGCGCTTTTTCATTTTTTCCTCGCATATCGTAGCGCAGCGCATTTTCCCTTTTCTTTTGCCGCAACAGGTGAAAAGGAGGCTTCTCATGCGAGCTACCTCTATGGCTGTCTTAATTACATGTTATTTTTTCTCATTTTTCTCCGGAGCCCGTACATACTTATACTCTGGTGCTCGATATTCTCTCAAATCCTGACATCGTGCACAGAATCTACACGGTAGTTGGGAGGCTCTTCCTTCTAATTTCCTACATCTTCAACATGGCACCCAATTTATATTTTCAAGCCATGTTGAAAGTAGATGGTTTTTCATGATTTCATTATTCTTTCAACTTTATTTGCAACACTGAAAAGTTTCATTCCCATGCATACTACAAAATGTCTTATTTTTAACGAAAGACTATCTTTTCACATGTTCTATACCATTTCTGAGACCTAATATTCGATTTGGCCTCTCAATATTAAAAATCAGTCTAGGATTCGTTGACTTTCTTCTAGAAAGGAATTTTCCTGATAAATTTTTTGAACATACTTCTTAAAATGAACATTACAACAATAACTTACTTGAGATTCTAATTTTTAGTACTCGAATGTTTCAGAGAAATTTCATGTAATAAATATTATTTTATAGACATCCTATAATAATAATTAAATATAATTAATAATAATAATATTATTATAAATAGGAGAATGAAAACAGCAGCAAGGTTATGCGACTTTTAATGTATTTACAATTTAAACAGTAAATAGCCTTCGACGATGTATCGTAAGTACACCACCGATGTAATAATAAGAAGAGCTGACAAATCACTATAACAAGAACAATTACACTAAATACTATTTTACAATCTCATTTTTTAATTCTGATATATTATTGAAAGTGAATAAGTAAGAGGTCTAATAAATGCAAGTAAAAATCATTGATTTTTTTTTTAAATATAACAGTAGATAACAACAGGATATGTAAATTAATTTAACTTGGTAAAAAATGAGATAACAAAATATTATTATAAGATTATGAATACCTTTGCGAAACAGGTGAGAGAGTAAACATTGTTTTGGATCTTGTTTACTCGCCGGCTTATATATCAGTAGATGCCAATTGCAAATATTTTTTTTCTAGTAATTTTTAATTAGGTACAATATAAAAAGGCTGTTGAAATACGCATTGTCATATTTTAACTTATATTACATTTACGATTTTCTATTTAGACAATACTATGTGAATTTCACACTCTTTTAATGACATGATTAAGCACGATAATAATTTAGTACATATATCTATTTTAGCATTTAGATCTTAGTGTAGTTTAGTACAAAATAGTGAAAACTATACTATTTCTAATTAGAATAGTACAGAAAATGGACTTTTAGAAAGCCTGATATTTTGATTTCAAATTTTATTACTTTATTTTTGTTGGTAATACAGCTACAATTACACGAAAATTAATAAATTTCACTGAAAATATCTCTTCTATCATGATGTTTAACAGTTATAATGCTCAATTATAATACGAAATAATATATATCATTTAGGTACCACATAGAACATGTAAGAGTTCGTGTGTACTCTTGTACATGAATTTTCGTTAATAATACCTATATGTTTCGCCGTTTCATTGTAACAGTTTCAAGAAAAAGGATCAGATCAATTCTTCACTTTACAAAATGTTATAAGTTTTCTCTTCGGCATTTTTAAACAAAATGGGTCTGGCGTAAAAGTCAGGAAAATTAGTGAAATGTTACAAGATTTAAGATTGAGCCTTTAAGGTTGTATTGGCTATATCGTCCACGTCAAAAGTTAGTTCATTACTTAAAATATCAATAATTCACTATGAACGATTTTTTACTTATTTTTTAATTAATATATTTATCAAGGTACACCAGGCAAACAGTTGAAGCACCCAAAACCGAAACTCGGACGAAAATTTTTGAAGTATTTCGATTTTTAAAAATTATATGTCTTGATACATTTTTTATTTGATTCAAAATAATGGCGCATCTTAAAATTATTTCACTTCTTATTTTTTTGGTCTTATATTGTTTGAAGAAGAATTCCTAACAGATCGCGGAACTAAGAAAGAAAAAACATGTTTGGATTAATTACTTAGGTTTTTCAAAAAAGAGACCACTTTTTAAGTTAACTGTACATTTGAAAATGTTTAATTATTTGAAACATAAAAAATATTTTATATTTTTGAGTTCCGCGATCTGTTAGGATTAAAGATGCAGGGCCATTATTTCGAATGAAATAAAAAATGTATTAAAAACATATCATTTTTAAAAGTCGAAATACGTAAAAAATTTTCGTCCGATTTTCGGTTTTGCAGGCTTAAACTCTTTGTCTGATTTATTTTTATAAACATATTAAACAAAAAGTGATAAATACGGTTTGGTAATTAATTATTGATAATCTTTAGTAATGCTGACT
>UXGD01005262.1:0-14893 GCA_900474315.1 Torymus auratus
AGTAGCCACCAGAGATCAGGCGCATACGTGAACTCAACTCAACCCCGGGATTTAGGTTCGCCCTCCGCCACCGAAAATTCCGGTTGACATGTCTTAAAATGCCATCCGAAAAAATTTTTTCGGACGCCTACACACCTATGGGGAAAAGCAGTCTCGCGCGAGCGCGCGTCAATAGAGCCTCCTGCCTCTACGCCAGGCAGCCCTGGCCTAGCCTCTCCTCTTTCCCTCTCGTCCGAGGAACCAAAACAAACCGCTCCGATCTCTCGCGTATACGTGTACGTGTTGTGTATATACCCTACCACTGAGTCTCCTGCACTTTTCCACTCGGCACATGCACCGTGTCACCTTCCTCTCGTCGTCGTCTCCTCTTCGTCTTCCTCGTCCTCCTCCTCCTCCTCCTCCTCTTCTTTACCACCGCACTCAACTCACGTACACACGCACGCCCACACACACTTATGCACGAGCAGTACACTGTATAATATTCTCGCTCTCGCGAAAAAAAGCGAGAGACGACGCGGCACACGCACTCTCTCGGCGCGCCGCGTAAAAACACGGAGCAGAGTTTTCGGAGCACTACAGCAGCAGCAGCACACTGTAGAGCGCTCGTTATATGTATATATAGAGAGAGAAGCGCGTATGCACGTACATATATATATGTGTATAATTCTGTGCGTGTACACGTATATATGGCGGTCCTTGCCGCGGAAAAAAAGCACAGCACTCGCGCGATGTGCCCTGACTCTATTCCCAGAGCCACGTAGGGTAATGATTGGCTTGGCTGCTCCCCCGCCTGTTTTAGGTTATACGGCGCCTAATCAGCAGCGGCACCGCTGACGGCTGATGCGCGGGCCTCGGCAACGACGCGGCGGCGACGAGCAGCGCCGCTGCCGACGACATGTCGTTCTCTCGCTGGTGAAATATAATGTGGCGCGGCGACTATCACCACACGCCTTCGTACTTATGCTCTCTCCTTCAGCGCGCACACCACCGTCGCACTTTCTTTCCACACCAGCACTGGCACTCGCGAACGAGATTATAAGTGGTTCTCCGGGCGGACACAGTACCGCTGCGAGTGCACCAGCAGCAGCGCGCTTCGCGCGACAGAGATGATGTTTTTCCTTCCCGATGCACTCACGGCGCGCGGGCAGCACACTGAATGCGTGCGTATGTGTGTGCGCGCGGAACGGACACGCGTGCCACAGCGCCACAGCCGCGCGATGATATATAACGCTGCTGCTGCTGTAGATAGGTATACCTATACGACGCGAGCGCCCCGCGTATAGTCGCGCATAGGTATACTTACCTAGTCGCCGCCCTCGAAAAAAGAGAGAAAAAACGAAGAACGCGAAAGAGAGAAGAGATGATTCTCGAACTCGACTTTGCGCGAGACTCAAAAGAGAGAAAGAGACCTGCAGACGGAAGAGCGTTGCGAAAACGCCACACGCACGTACTTATAATCTTACGTACTCGCGGCTCTTCGGAGAGCCGAGCATATATACATATATACGTGGGTGGGAGAGAGAGAGCGAGAGCGAGCGGAGAGAGAGGCGTTACAGAGGACCGACACCAAGGCGTTGGAAGCAGCACCGGCGGAGTCGCGAGCGAGCCGCCAGCGGCGTTGTTATGCCGGGTTTACGCTTAACACTCGCGCTCAGCGTGCTGCCGGTGTATAGTATACTTACTTGTGTATTGGTACCTCTAATGTATGTGGGAATGTGGGAGTAGGTTCAGGGATGATTTGTCGAAGAAGTTACGCGCAAAAGTTTTGCGAGGAATGCGGGAGAGGAGAATGGATGAGGAATGGGGGTGGAAAGGGTGTTTGCGGCATTAGGGGACTGTTTTACCGACCTGATTGCAGGCAGGGGGATTGATTAGCTCGTCGGAGTTTAATGAAGTGACTGAATTTGAATTTCTGCTTTTTTTCACTGCGTACTTTTAAGTAGTATGCATTATTTTTTAGAACGCTAAAATTGGGGCGGTTTTCAAATTGTTGTCGTAGTCGACGTATTATATTTTGATAATGATGGAGAAGGTTTTACACTGTAATGAGGTAGTTATAAATACAATGGATACTTTGTATTAATGATATAGTTATTGATTACAGTAGTTATATATGTATTGCAAAGTTTGAAATTTAATTTAATAAGCTTCTTTAATTTAATGCGTAGTACTTTTCAAACACTACGTTTCATTTGGTCTGATTACATTGCATTATATTGCTCTAAAATTATCATAATAATATACTTTTGGGTAAATACGAGAAACAGCTTGTTTTTTTATATTAAAGTATCTTTTGATTAAAGGAAATATTGAAAACGGAGCAAAAGTCCGCTGCATTTTCTCATGTTGCTCCAATTCACAAATTCTGTAAAAATCATCATCAATAAATAATTTTTTCAGTTAAATGATATTTGTGCACAAAATAAAAATATTTCATTAAAAAATTACGCTAACATAATTTTCTAATGACGTTCTCGAAACGTGTGGCTTCAAAAAGTTTCTGACCAAACCGCTCCATATCCCATCAACGCGTCACTCCCCTACCCACCGCCCATTGCACCTTTACAGGTGTAAAACCAACTTTACGACCTCACTCATATACTTTCACACACGCGCACGTATCAACCTCCGGATGGATTACTCCGGTCCCTCCCAAAGTGCGCGCGTGTCCTCTCTCTCTCTCTCTTTCTCCCAGTCTTTTCTTGCTACCAATACCACTACATACGGTACATTCATTCTATTCATTACATCTATACGCACACTCCACTTCTAAGTACGGAATTTTGAGAACCGCTGGCGCGTTAGGAGAGCATAGCACGTATATGTATATATATGTAAGACACACATTCTTCGTCCTCCTCACGAGCGCAGGATTATACGTAGGTACTTCGTACAAGCGTGTATATGTCATGCTCTTGTGGCTATCTCTCTTTCTACATGTAACGCGCCGCGGTCGGCGAGAATCAAGCGGCTATTCGCGATTTTGGGTTTAAAGTGATGGGAAGGTGGCATTTCGCCGTTTATAAATGGAATGGGTCGAAAGAGTACCTATGTTGGAAACTTTGTGCGCAATGCGTGCGAGGCGGGAAGTAGATATTTTTAGCGTAGTATCGTAAAATGGCTGAATATGATATTTTTATAGACAGTGTAAAAGCTAAGTAGGTAGTGTTTTGTTACGGTTAGCGGAGTGAAAGAGTCTGTTCCAATGAATTAATTAATACTCTTTCGAAAATCAAATTTTATTTTGCAGGATTTTCATTCGCTAACTCGGGTAACACCTTTTAAAGAAAAGAAACTGCAAATATATATAGTTTAGTTTATTATTTTATTTAAAATGCATGTGGTAAAAACGTTAATGAAGATTTTTTAATATACAACTCCTTTGCATCCTTAATTTTTTACAAACGTGTTATAGTATTTACAAAGTTGTGTACGCAGTGTATGTTGAAAGATACGTTCATGAAAACATTAGCTTTAAAGCTAATTATAATTATTATTATATTGATGCAAGAACATATATATTTTTTCATAACGCATACACGGTTACTACATTATAATAATGTTTCGCAACAAAACGAAAATGTAATAGCATCAAGAAACAAAATAATAAAAAACAACTGTACTCAGAGACTCAGTGCAAAATAATCCATTTTCCTCAACTAAGATCCATTCTCTCAATCTAAAACACGCTCCATTCTGCATCCTATCCACCTTACCAACGTTGCAAGACGCGAGCACGCGCTGGGCGCGTCGTTAGAAAAGCGCTAGAGCCTAAAACTACACGAGTGCGAGTAAGACAGAACCTCTGCTTCCCTCCGCCCGGCAATCCTATTGATTCGCGCGCGTACGCTCGCTAGGAAACGTCGTCGTCGCGGCGGTCTTACGACGCCGCGGAAAAAGAGGAAAAGGAAATCTCACGGCGCTCGGCCGTAAATCTCCCGCACACACCACCGAGAGGACGCAACGCGATAAAGGAACCACAATTTTTTTTTTTTATTTTATTTTTTATTATTTTTTTTTTTAATAATGGGGAAATTAGGTAGTGAGATTCGAGAATGTATGGAAGCTTAGTATAGACGAGTTATTAAGTAAATTAGAATAATGTTTTAGTTTTTCTTTGCTGAATTTGTATGGAAATTAGTTTATTGTTAAATGTAAAGTATAAACGGCGCAAGATAACGAACAATTGTTATAATTGAAAAAATATGACTTTATATTATGAATAGGTTTACAAATTGTAAAAAATCAAAGAGGATTCGCAGATTTTATTATTAACAAAACTGTTTTTATGGCTACGAATATATTTCTTTCTGATATAAAACTTTTATTGCGTAAACAGAGGTACAAATATAATCTTCTGCGCGAAAGGAAAATTCTTTATTATATTACAATCTTTCTTCTGTTTCTCGTTTCGCATATAGACGTTTCTCAATCAGTTCAGAAACGCAGTTACGATGAACTATTTTTCGCCTCGACACAGCAAAGACACTTTCAATATATATATATATATATTTTTTTTTAATTTTATTTACAATGGTTACTATTTTTCAAATACTTGACGCTTTCTTTTTACGTTAAAAGCTTTTGCGCTCTTTTCATTCAAATAAATGAAGTTTTTCGGAGTGAATCGGTTTTAAACTATGCGGTTCTTGTAAATTGTAGCTTTTAGGTATTGTAGAAGAAATTAAATAAACAAACTAACGTTTATTGAAATTTGTATGCACAAATGTACCTGTCTTTTACCAATGTTTATATGTATTGCGGAAGTTTTAAGTAGGAAGTGCTTGGAATGCGAGCCGCTTAATCAATTATAAAAATATTTGTAGAAAGAAATGCTTTTCCAATTTTCTATCCAATGAACCATAATTTTTTTCTGCTCTTTTTTCATCATTTTCGATGAATTATATACACATATTCACATACATATCTGTATAAAATAAACTAAAATATGTACATGCAATGAGGTGACAATCGTTTATAAAAAAAAAAAAAAAAAAATACATTTTCATTCGTTTCTTCTTGTAGGAAAACACATTGTCAAACGTTTAGATATGTTTCACACATCTACCTCACTTCAAATAGTTTCTTTTGTACATTAAAATATATTATACATCAGTTCAAAAACGAGGTTTGACTGTTCCGCAACGTGAACGATTGCTAGAATCATCGCGTCAAAGTTCAAAATGACAAACTTTTTGAAGAGGCACTAATCAGATCACTTCATCATAGCTTTTTGAGCAGTCAAATTCCTCAACTGCTGTTTATAGAGCTCGGCTTCCTCTTCTTTCTGCTGCAATTGTCTGCGGAACTCTTCAGCTTCTCTTCGGACCTCCGCTAATTTTCGATTGAGTTCTGCGACGTCCATAATAGGCTGTACTTTTGGAGTATCGTTGTGAAAGATTTCGCCGATTCCGTCACCCAGTTGCAATAAAAAAGGTTCGGTTTTCGGTGCTATAAATTGTTTCTATAAGAATACGCAGAAGCGATCGTTAGCGAAATTTAAAAATTAATAATTATTTTCTGAAATGGTAGTAAAATAAAAATTTTGAATACCTTTACTGGTGAAGTCATTGTTTTAGTAGCAGTAAGCGTTGGAATATTCGTCGTAACATTCCCTACCGGTGTAAAAAATATCTTTCCAGCGCTTTTAGTATCACTTGCTGTCCTTTTTAAAATATTCGGCCCTCTCGATGTCATTGTTTGTGGATTTTGACCAAGGATTTGGTCTGCTCTGATCGTAATAACTTTTCTCGCACTACCTTTTTTACTAGCTAATTGTAATTTCTTAACTGGTTTGACGTTAATAGGTTTTGTTCTCGTGAGATTAAGCGCCAGTTTACCTGCATCTATTATAAAAAAAAAAAGAAAAGATTTTATGACCCATATTACCAAATTAACATATTATAATCTAATGAATTACATTAAAAAAGAATTCTATACCTGTAAGAACAACTGTTTGACCACTTTCCATAGCATTTTCAACAATTGTGGCATCATTATCCATGGGAATCATCGTAATACCATGAGCTTGCAAAAATCTCAAGGGATGATCAAGGCCAGTTGAATTAATGATATCTTGAACTTTGTGCTTTTTACTTTCTATATGAATTGTGTTTTCTGCTAGCCTTTCTAACTGCTCTTTTATCTGTTCTTCTTCATTAACAGGTTGCACTCTAATTTGTTGAAAGACCATTCTTTGTTTCTTCTGTGATGCTACTATAATAATAATAAATTTTAAATAAATGTTTTCAAATTTTTCAATATTTACATACAGAATATTATATAAAAAATAGAATATTACATTGAGCAAGCTTTCGCTTTTGCTGTTCCTCCAATTCAAGACGCTCTTGTTCTTCTTTTTGTCGTTCAGCTTCTAACTGCATTAAATTCTGTGTTGCAGCCTCTATTTCAGCTGACTGGAGTTGATTTTGCTGTGGGTTAATAATTTCTCGCTCTTGTTGAAGCATATCAACGAAGTCCATCCTGTCATGCTCCAAAGCAAGAGTAATAGGTGTTTTATTGAATTTACTAATACTATTTGGATCAGCTCCATGCTCCAACAATACTAACATCACTTCTGCATGTTCTCGTTCAACAGACCAGTGTAAAGGGGTCATTTTCAACTAAAGAAATATGTAAAATTTTAATTTCTAGAAAATTTCAGATGTATTGAAATTTACAGCCTCAGGTTACGAAGATTTAACATATAGATTCCAAAAATTGTATCTATTATATTTATCAACAATTAGAAATAGTAATCAGGTATAACCTCAAAACTAAACACAGATATATAACACTGTTACAGGAGTATATATTTTCATAATAAATTAAGAACCAAGAAAATAAATGTATTTTAATAATATATATTTTATTAAATAATGTAAAATAACTTACCATATCCCTACTGTCCACTTCTGCTCCATAGTTAAGAAGTAATTGGGCCATTTCATGATGACCTTCATAAGCAGCCATGTGTAGTGGTGTTCTGTCAACTTTTGTCCGTGCATCTCTAGAAATTCCTGCTCTTAATAATACTTCTGCAGTTTCTGTATGATTGTTTTGCGCAGCTAAGTGCAAAGCACTTGTTCCATGCTAAAAATCAGAGCATAGGTTTCAAAAGAGTATAAAATTAATAATGATGTAAATTTAATAATGTTACAATATTTACCCAATCTGTTGTAAATGGTGCACCTCTGCACATGAGGTCTCGCACCATTTCTGTATCTCCATTTTTGGCACTATGTAACAATTGCTTTCCAAGTTCAACAATCGAGAGAGCATCTGCCACTCTATGTCGTGGTGTTACATCACATGGTAAAATTTCCACTGGTATTAATGTAGCGTCATCAAAATCATCAATAGATATACCTTCAGTTTCAGCTTGCATTTTTTTTTATGTTTAATTTCAATCTTCTCCTCCAAAGTCTTGTAAAAAGCTGTAAAAACAAATTTATAAATATTACTTTCTATATTTAGCTTTGTCGTAACTAATACTTCTTGATCAGAATCATTATTTGTTATAAACTGAGAACAATTTGGAGCAAATAAATAAATATAGGACTCAATTTGAACACGTGAATTTTAATTTCATTTATCACTGATGATATATTGGTTTCTTGACGTAAACCTCTTTTCTTAGCTATAATCCAAACCAATCTACTATAATCAAGTCTTCTATAATCTGACGATGCACATTGCAAAAAAATTTGATTTAATTTATTACATAATTCATATTAAAATTGAATGTAATAATCAAGTGGTAATGCTAAAGACAGTTTTGACCTGTAACGCAGCAGGATTTCAAAGTCAAATGATTATCAAAACATTCATCGACAGGTCAAAAACCACCATTGTTTACATTCAACATTCTTGTCAGCAATAAAATGACTATCAACCAAAACTTTTAGACCATACACTGCCAGAAGGCACTGAAGATTTTTTTAACATCTGAAAATCGCATAAAAAATACACAACTAGCTTCAGCTGTCAACAAACAGCAGAAGACCTCTGGGCGCAAAAAACTGATAACAACGGACCTCTCGCGACCGCCACTGTCGTTGGCCTTGGCTAGCCGAGGCCACAAGTAGGTCGGACCCCGCCATCATCTTCTCGCCAGT
Source organism: Torymus auratus (assembly GCA_900474315.1). Taxonomy (NCBI): domain Eukaryota; kingdom Metazoa; phylum Arthropoda; class Insecta; order Hymenoptera; family Torymidae; genus Torymus; species Torymus auratus. Next base: position 8,118 of record UXGD01005262.1, read on the forward strand.
CACTCTCTCTCGCGTCACCCTGACTCTCTCGAATTTTTTCTCTAAAAGGAGCTCTCGCTCCATCAAAGATCGACACAGCCTAGCGCGCCCGAAGCGAAACAGACGACATGATGATCTCCCTCCGGTGGCGACTTCCTGTTCCTGTTTCGCGGCGCGCGCGCGAGAACGGAAGTGTGCGTCTATACGCGGACCTCCATACGCACTTTTCGTTCGCGCGCATCAGGCAGCACACACACCTCGCCACCGACTTCCTTCGTCGCACCCACGTGGCTCCGGCCGCGGGGGCACCACGTGCCCTCCCCCTCGGCTTATTACTTACTCGGGGCGCATATCGTCCTGGCTTCCGTTCCCGTCCTCGTCGCTTCTCCCGACGATGATCCGCGCCGCCGCCGTCGCCGCAACAGCGAGTCCCTCTGCCCCCGGGCGAGAATAATCGCGCGCCGCTAGTATATAACATGCAGGCGGGACACGGGGGGGCCTGCGCGTCGCCACGGCAAGGTTAGAGGGGAGCCCGTGCGCGCGAGCCTAAATGCGACATATATCGCACCAGCCACCGTGCCGCAACGACAACATGGCCGCCGTGAGGCTATCTTGGCGCCATTCTTGCACCACGATACGCCTTGCGGTCCCGAGAATTTCGACAACGATGAGCAGGCTGAGAATGACGAGCGGGCTTTCGGATGGGTATCGTAGGGCATTGGGTCATAAGGTATTTTTTAGAATGGCTTCGGCGTGATTTTGTAGGAATTTGACGAGTTTTTTGGGTGTTGAGCGAAGACGATGTTTTTCAAGGTTTTTCGTTTTTTGTATCGAAAAGCGATATGAGAAAACAGCCGGAATTCTTCATGCGCTCGCTGCGGCGTCACGTGGCGAGAATGTTAAGCTCCGGATGTAGGTTCGGGTTGGAAAGGTTATAAAGAATTTAAGAAGAACCCGGGAATATTTAAATATTTTTTTATTTATTACAGATATTTTTATTTTATGTCGATTTTCTACCTTACATCTAAAAAGCTAATAATAAATTTTATAATATTAGAAAATAATAGATATTTAAACAAATTTTTTTTATAAGTTAGAGAAGTTCAACAAGTGTTCGATAAGTATTTACTCACCAGATAATCATCAGATGAACTATCTATTTTGCGATAGTCTTGTCGTCTGGTACGGCATGTAACCTCACATTGGACATCGGTTTGAATTTTTAAAGGAAAAATATGAGAAAATGTATATATTTTATTAAGAAATATACTTTAAGAAATACATTATAATAAGAATAAAAGATGAATTCCACATTTTATAGTAAAATTATTGTTCAAACTATCCGACGTCAATGTTATCGACATTTATCAGTGCAACAAAATATCAAGAAAACCCATTGTACAATTAATTTTCACTATAAAAATGAACATAAATCTTCTTGTCTTCATTTTTCGAGTTTATCTCGAAAGATTCTTTCTCCCAGACAACCTCTGCTGTACATGAATTTTCAAAGGACTATGGCCAGTGAAGCAACTGTTGTAAATAATACACCAGAATCTGTAACATCAGGTGCAACTGAAAGCACTGTAGAATCTGGCTTTTTCACAGAGCTTTTAGATGCCTTTTCACAGAATATGTTAGTAAAATACAGCGAGGAAATACTTTTAGATATCCATGAATTGACAGGATTACCATGGTGGGAATCTTTGGCATTATCAGCAGTTTTTGTGAGAATAACAGCTACATTACCTTTAACTGTATATCAGGTACACATTAAATTCATTATCCCAAAAATTTTCGTATAACATTAATTTACCAATGTGTTCAATAAAAAAAAAATAATACTCGATAATAAAACTATCAATTGGTTATTTTTCTGTTTATAAGCAAATCATGAATTCTTTATTAATTCTTTTAATTTATCTATTAGACACTTGTATTGCGTAAATTGGAAAATATTAATTTGAGATTAGAGGATATAGAAAAAAAAGTAGAACTAAGAATAAAAGAAACCTATGGACATTATGGTTGGCCAGAAAATGTTGTTAACAAAAAAGTTGGGGAGCAGGTAACCATTATTTTGTATTAATATTTCTATCAATTAATTTAACTTTATTTTAATTAATTTTAATACACATGCAGATAAAAAAAGACTGGTCAGAGGTAACACTGAAAGAAAAGTGCGATCCTTTAAGTCTTGGCTACCTTGTAATTTTCCAAAGCGTAACATGGATTTCATTTACAATGGCCACAAGAAATCTCTGCAATACTGCACTTCATTCAGATATGAGTATGTACTTATAATAAGTTTCTATAAATGGACATTCTTATTATTTTGTAAATGTTAATAGTAATTTCATTTCATAGACACTGAAGAAGTTAACACACAAATACTTAATGGAGGTGTAGCATGGATAACAAATCTTGCTGAAGTTGATCCATATTTTGTTTTGCCAGTTTCATGGGTACTCCTGAACTTAGCCATTGTACAGGTAATTTTACATTTATCTATAGAATCTTATTGAACAAACTTTATCCACAAACAAATATATTTATATTATTTCAAGGTTCATAAGTCATTAAGCCCTAATTCACCAATAATTGATGATTGGTTTTGTCATGCCATGAGAGGTTTATCTATAGGATTATTACCAATTGCTATAAATATGCCTGCAGTAAGTACTGTTGATTAATTCATCATTGAATTATTTTGACAACAATGCAATTAAATATACTTTTATTTGGATAATATTACAAAATAGTATATTATATATAAATAAAATGACAGGAAAAGTTATTTTATTACATAAACTCTTATACAAATTACATCTATTATTAGTTTATTTCCAACAATAAATTGACCCTATTACCCCACATATTTTTCGATTTCCAGGCAATCAGCATTTACTGCTTAAGCAGCAGCCTCTACGGTCTCCTGCAGGCTTTTATTCTGAACTCTTCACCCATATTACGTCTCCTTAGAGTTCCACGCTCCGACAAGGAGCTGCCGAAGCTATCGGTAGACAGCGAGTTCTACCTCGAGCAAAGGGAGAAAAACTGGAAAGAGAAAGGGTACGCGCATATGTGTGTCTATACCTATGTGTGATTTTAGCTGGAAAGTGATTATAGCGCGATCCCCGCGTAATCGCAAATTTCCGACTCTCGTTTGCCACGTCCAGCCTCTCGCTGTCTCTTATTATAACAATCGACTCTTCGCTAGGTGCTACGGTATAATTAAATCGGGGAAAATACGATGATTACACGAGTATTGCGCTATTGCGACGACACGTTTGATCTTGACACGGAGTGACAACGAGAGAATCTGGGGAAAAAATTGCGTCATGAGGCAAGGGAAGGATGTTTTAAAAGCCGATGTTGGAAGACGTCACTCGCTTGTTAAGCTTTAGACGTTCCCGCCGCAAGAGAATTTTTTTTTATAGTAGTTATAAAAAGTTTTTAGCAGTTGTGTACTGTGGACAAACATGAGGTCTAGATTAGTTTGTTTTTGCGCGTTGTTAAGCGTCTTTCTTTTTGCCGATCTAGTTGCCGTAAGTAAATGAAGTAATCCCATTTTCCTAGAAATTCTCGAAAGATTGCTGAAGCGATGTTTAGAAAATATTGTGCTTTGATAAGATTTTACGTCATATCACAAAAATAATTTATTAATTATAAATAACTGATTTAGCGTTAACCGTCACTATCGATCATTACTAGATTAAAACAAAATATAAAAAAATAATAATAATTTACTATGACTCTTTAACATTAAATAATGCAATAACTGATAAATAAATTTTAAGTCAATCGGAATTTTGTTTTTTCCATTACAGAGCGAAGCAGACGTAATGCCAATCCCGGGTGACTGCACCAAGTACCAGCTGTGCGACTACAGCGGCTGTTTCGTCTTCAACTGCGGCATTGGCACTGAATACAACCCGAGGGTGAAGGTCTGCGACTATCCGCTGCGGGATCGAAGTTACTGTGGCAACCGCGACATCAGGACCCCACAGAACACGTACTACCAAGAGATACCCAGAGAAGGTGGCACGGCTCCGTATCCCGGCTACTTTAACCCCGGCGCTACGTATCCTGGCAGTCAAGGGGGTGCCTATCCTGGAGGTCAGGCACCTGGTGGCGCTTATCCAGGTGGTCAGGTTCCGGGAGCAGCCGCCTACCCAGTGAATAATGTCTATTGATTGTGATGTGATTGGATTGAGGAAGAAGATGAAGGAAGCAGTGTGTTCACTCGGCACACGTATACTCTTGTAATTATTAGACATAGTTTCGTAATGTGTAAATAAATTATTGACATTTTTAATACATGAAGAGTGGTTCGTTTAATGTCATTTCGCTATTATACGTTAAGATGTTTTCGAAAACAATGAAATTAACTTTAATAATAATTTCTTAGATTTCAAATCTTAATTTCCTTATTAATTCCTGTTATTGGTAATTTTCATTAAATTATTCAGATTTTTAATTTTATTTATAGCATATTTACAAATTTGAATTTTAAAAATATTTTTACTTTAATGATAATTTAAAAATTGTTCATTAAAATTGATGACTCAAAGGTAATGGAACTTTTATTGAAGTATGCGTGTTTGGGTTTTCGACTGCACGTTTGTCATCAGAATTCTCAGAAAAAATTAGCAAACTCCATATGGACATCGCCGGCATTCATTGCCCGAACAAAGATAATTCAAATAGTTCACTGGAGGTTTCTTTACTTTGTGGCAATGTATCACATTTTATCATATAATTTAAGTGAATTGAAAGATAAGGATGTTCATTGAAAAACATTTGTTTTTGAGAAAACCAAAATTATGTTATGTAATAATTAGATTCACTTCTTAGTAACATTCGTATAATTTATAACAACTTGAATTTAATTCTTTTTCTTCCAATACTGACACAAACTTTTCCATTTATTTCAATTGCGCGAAGGAATTCACAGTTTTTGCGGCAACATTTGTCTGTAATATTACCGTTGAAATTCTGAAAATCGCAACTATACAAAAAAGTTCCATAAGCCGGTGACTCGACCTTTAACTTGTACTTTACAAATTTATACAAGGCAACTACTAGCTCTCGTCTTAATTCCTCAAATAAGCGAGAGCACGTTGCTTAGGCCAAACGAGATCAAACAAAAGTGGAATTTTCTAAGTAAGCTATTTCGTATAGATAATTCTCATGTATATATCAGTTCATAATCAAAACAAACCGCAGATCTTCTATGACTTACATCTTAAATTTATGAGGTATAACTATATAACTACATTCAAATTTCATTTACATTTCTATGAAAGGCCTTAAAGTCTTGCGCTATTTGCAAAAAAATATATAGGAAAGGAGCAACTATTGTAATCTGCCCCACGTACAACAAATCCTACCATGATGTATTTATTTTATTTATTTATTTGGCAATAAACGGGCCAGAGGCCCTTGTACAGAGATGTCAAATTAAAACTGTAGAGCGAAAACCGCAGAACAGAACTGCCTAATTCAACAAAAAATCTTCTCGGTTTTTCATTGAATGAACGTAACGATAACTTTGCGTCTTTTTCATGCTCCCCTATATATTAAAATCGTTGACCAAGTGACTGAAATAATTAACTCTGCGCCTGCGAAAGGTTTTTCCCTTCACCACATGTCACTTAGTGACGTTATTGTTGCTGTCGCTCACTTTACTTCGCAGGCAAAAGGGAAGGACCGGCAGGACGAGATTCAGCAGTGTTGTTACTAAAGCTCTTCCGGCCATAGGTCCATTTCTAGTTAACTTATTCAGCTCATCACTCGACAGAGGCAATTTTCTAGGTTCTAGAAAGAAAACATAGTTAATTCTACTTAAAAAAGTCTGCGTCTTCCTCCACCCGATTTTCACTCTGCTTTCTCTCCAAGGTTCTGGAAAAATTAGTTCATGAATAACTAACAGAATATACATCATCCTCGATTGTTAAAAAATATGTTTTTACATAGTACTTCGACGGCTTCGACGAAAAACTTTACACTAGCATTATTGTTTGTCTTTTCTAAAGCATTTAATACTATGACACAGCTCATTCGAAATTACTAAGTACGCATACTGAACAACTTCTCTCGGTTTCGCAAACCGCTTGGTCCTCTGCTCGATACATACGTATATGTAATTACTAAGTAGAAAGCAGCGTTAAAAATAAAAATGATTCCTCCGATTGGATAACCACCAATCTCGGTGTGCCGTAAGGTTCGGTGTTGGAACCCTTGTTGTTCTGTTTATACATAAATGACGTGCAAGACCTTCTTCATGTCAATAAAATACGCCCCGGAATCGTCGCCTCCTTCGTCAAAATGGTGCTCAACCTTGACCCACCGAATGGCTTCGGATGGTGCAGTTTCTTATTTTTCCGCTGCTTGACTATTCACAGTTCCAATAGACGCTAAGTATAACGACCGAACAAAAAGTCAGATTACAAAAATTGCGGAACACATGTGTTAGGTACACGTCTATGGGATAAGATGGAGGAGGGATCGTGTCACTTTCGACAAGAGAAGACTGAGCTGGCCGCGTACAGACACGAGGCGGCAGTACAATACTGCTGTATATTCTTATACAAAATTCTTAATTTTCGTGCTTCGTTTATTTGCATGAAATGAAGTGCCAGCTCTCTCGACCGACTAAGGGTGGTATTAGGGACCTCATAATTCTTAGAATTTATAGTGTTTATACACGGATAGAATTTTTTCCTCACACCGGGCCGAAAGTGCCTCATTCCCGCCCGGCTCCGAAACGGTAACATGGCATTTTCGGCCTCGAT
>UXGD01005263.1:0-14891 GCA_900474315.1 Torymus auratus
TTTATTAAAGGTCAGAATCGAAAAAATAATCTTTCCATATCCTTGCCTCGTGTAGATCGAAAAATCCACATTACAAATTTATATGGAATTAGTTTTCATAAAAAATTAATGATATTCATATTTAACGTACTAGATATTAAGCATACGAAACTTTGTTAACATTATATTGTACTAACACCTGGCTATGGACTCAATTCACTCATGTGCAGTTTACAACTCAACTCCACTCTATGTTTTATGCTATATACATAATAAGATAAAACTATTTTAAATCTTCGCAATACTGCCATCAAAGCATTTGATAAATCAAATGATTCTTTATCAATCGATACGTCTTTATGACAGAAATAGTTAAATATGTATCAACAGGATGTCGATCGTAAAAATTGGAATCAAATCTTGGTGTTAAAATGTGATTGCAATTTTTAAGTTAAATATAAAATATAAAAAATTAAAAAAAATGTTTTCCCTTTATTATAAAAAAAAATTTTTCTTTGAAAATAGTTTTTTTATGTTATATGTTTGAATTTATTCAAGTTCATCCTTTTTTTCATTTTCATTGTTTGCCTTATTTATATTGAATTATTGTATTGACTTTTCTAATCGTCACAAATTGTTCTTCAGTTGGGGTTATGGACGATAGATGATGATTAATATTATTTATTATAAAAATATATAATAACTTTTGAACAAATTAGAATAGTGAAAAATTCGATATAGAAATCTGTTAAGGGAGTATCCTCGTCAATTGAGAAAATGCTTCGACGTGTGATTGACTCGCAGTAACAGCCGTAAGTTTGGCAATGTAGTACCATATTATATGCCTACGTGATTCTAATCTCATTTAATAGTTCAAAAGAACGTGTGTTATTCGAAAAAGGGGCTCTGAATGATAATTTTGAAAGCAGATCTGAATCTGGGATAAATTTCTGCATATCTCAGAATTTTCTCACAATTTTTTCATTTCGCAATGTTTTTATATACTACAAAAAGTGCATTTTCTCATAAGAGCCCGTGTTATTTTCAATCACTGATTTCTTGCTTCTGAAGCTCTGAATCTTCACAAAATTTGAATCAAAGCTTCAGTGCACTTTAATACAGCTGTCATCCAAATATCAAACGATTTTCATTTCAAACTCTATTACCGAGGGTACTCCCTTAATTAATGCTTACATTCAATTTTTTAAGTAGCATAAGTACGTTTAAAACTGAATTTCTAGCAATATAAAAAACTAATAAAATGAGAGAAAACTTTCAAAAAACGGTAAAAGTTTTTACTAAAACCAAATTTAAAATTATTAACACCTTAAATGTCTACGTTGAATACAAGCGATTCATAAAGAATAAATGTTTTTAATCAAAATCAATAGCAGTTCCTACTTCCTTTCGGTAATATCATTCATTCCATTATTCAGTTTTTAGATAAATAAACTAGGAATTACGTTTTATAATTGATGTTACCGCCATATTTAAAGTATATTCAAAAACTAAATTAAACAATAAGAATATAGTATATTAAGACTAAAAGATATGGAATCTATTTACGTTTTTCATTTTATTTTTCCAGAAATAATTACAAATATGCATATCGCTAAATTCGGAACCAAGTCGGCATTTGACGTCCTTTTAAAATAAAGTTGAAGTCCTCTTAAAGTTTAAGTTAAATTAGAAAACTAGCATTAGTCAGTTGAAAAGTTTACAATTAATCGAAATTTCAAATATAATGTTTAGTCACAGCAGTGTGTAATTTACAAATAAAAAAACAATCTTATTTACTTTATTTATTTCTGATAAATATAAGAATAATAAATTATACAAAGAATGTATTTGAATTTATTTATTAATCATAATATATATATATAAATTTTTTTGTAACCTCAAGAGTGTTGGCGCGCAGTAAAAATTGATGATACACACCGAAAGTCGAAGACAAGAAAAACACGATCTTATCTCCCTGCGGCATCCGATAAATTAAGTGCGTAGTCTCAAACCTACCGAGTTTCCCGGGAAAGGCCGTCTACCGTTTTCGGGGATTCCAAGAGACGCATATAACACTGCCGCTGCCGCCGACAAAAAGGGGACCGACAGCCAAGTCACGTGACGACGTGCCTTCTTGAAACTCGGCGTCACGCGAGCGCATCTCCCTCAGTATACCCTGAAAAAAACTACGACGCATCGGATCTGAAAGTTGCATCAGTCGCTTATACTACGCTCGTTGTGAAACCCCACTACTCTATAAGCATCGGCGGCACGCGACGACGCCAGCCGCGCCACGCGCGCGTTCTTTCGAAAAATTTAGATCTCGCTCGGTTTAGCGTGGGACTTTCGTCAGGCGCGCTTATATATGCGCCGTTATCGATGAAATGGTATCGAACACTTACATCATTGCTTGTCCACACGCTTATAGTTCCTCTATAAACAAAATGTGACCTTTCATTTACGATGCTTTTACTTGATGCGGCGAATTTATGAATTCGCAAGTATAAGGAAGTTGTATTTTCCCGCCCGCACTGCTGTTTGTTTATATGCGATGCATACATCCACTATATGCATGATCCACTTTTGCGATCTCTTACCTTGTTCAATTTCCAGATTGCAGTCGAATTGGAGGTGTCCAGATTTTTTAGTAAATGCGTAGTGTAGCATAAAGTGTTAATATTTTCATAATTATAAAAAAAGAAAACATTTGACGTCAAGGGAAAATTCAAAGTATTTCCCCATTTCCTTCCAAGAACCATGATGATCTTTTTTTATTTTTATGACTGACAAATAATTTAACATAATATAAAAAATTCTTCGAACATTAAAAATACTATGCGCACAGAGGTTATCATTTTTTACACATTTGATAACTCGTCAATAAAATGAGCTATCTCTTTTACAATTGCAAAAATAAGAAACAGTATTGTGATAATTTCGCACACTATATTTCGAAAACGCAAAGCAATGAATAAATAAGACAAAAATGTGACAACATTGCTCTACAAGTTTAAATAAATGTATATAAGAAGATGTGTTCTCGCTATTCAGAGACCTGATCAAAATAAAAAGTAAATCACAAATCACAAAGATCGGATATCGAAGTTTTATACATGTTTATCAGTTGTTACAGAAATAGTGATAATGTAATTATCGTGCCCTTACATATAATCTTCCACGTGATAATTTTTGCTACGCGTAAATCATAAATTAGGCCGATTCTTATCTTCAATTTCATAACTAATATGGTTTGAGTAAAAATGTCGCACCCATGCACACAAAATATATGTTAAGTGAAGAATAAATTCACTACTTAAATTCTTCATATAACATTAACAAATATTATACAAATTTTTTCTACATTCGCATTATAGCCAACAATGTTAATTTTAATTAAAATTTTGATTAATATAATAATAGAATAGCGATTTACGCCTTGATCAGTTGCCCTGCGTAATCCAGTAATACATAATTCTAGAAAGTTTCGAGGCAAAAAATGACGACACCTTTGTTAATTTTTGGAACGAAAATAAACGAAAATTAATCAAATTTCGTTTCAAGAATAAACAAAGGTGTCATTGTTTTTTTGTCTCGAAACTTCGTTGAACGATGTATTAGAGTAGGATTACGCAGGACAAGTTAATTTGGTTAAGACGCAAATTATTAGCCTTTTATTTATACTAGAAGTTGTGATGAATATAATTCTTCAATATACTTTCATTTTAATTAGTTTAAATGATGTCATAATCAAATAATTTTTCAAAGCATGAAAAGATTAATTTTGTATTCTATTTTGATTTAAGATTTTAGTTTTAAATAGTTAAAAATAAATAATTTAATTCAAAAAATTCAAATTAGTGGAGGTAGCTAATTTTCACGCCTATTCCATACAGACCAATCAAAACCAATCTTTAAAAGCTCCACAACATCCGGCCATCACTTCTTTAAGAGAGGAAAATTATTTTGTCATGTTCCGCCTATAAAACAGGATTAGTGAATAGTGGTAAAGTAGTGCTATTACACCTTCTTAGCACCTGAAAATAATTCTATTCATTAAGATGATCGTATACTAAAGCAATACGTTTTTCAAATAACAAGATATTCAAAAACATATTTGAGTTTTGTTATATATAGTAATAATAGATATCAATGGTTTATCTTTAAAAAATGATCATTTTTCAACTAAAAGCACTTTTATAAAAACACATCTATATTTTAATTTTTAGTATATTATTTTGTAAAATATGATTAAAAATATTAAAATAAACATACGATTAATATAAAGCAAAACATAATGACGAAGACATTAATTTATTTTTATCAATTTTATGCATTATGCTATAATTTGAAAGTGTAACTGTTTACACTTCGATAACGCGCTGCCCAAATATCTCTTACATCATTCTCAATAATACTACAACCGAAAACCACCGATCGCCGATTCCGAAAATCCCGTTCATAAATTTTCCATAAACATATGGAAAAAAATGTATCTTTCATTGATTCCATTAGAACTCCATTCATGCGCGCACCTATACGCACTCATACTACAGTCGCGTGAGCGAAGACGCCACGCTACGAAGCGACGCGTCCGTGCGCTTGTTTTGTTTCGGATATGTTAATGCCGCGCATCTGACGCAACTCCATCGGTATCGGCAAATATAAAAGCCGGCGCGGGACCGGCGCACCGCCAGTACACATCCGAGCATTCAGACGCACAGGACCTATACCTACTGCCCTAACTCTCGCTCCTCTCTACCTTTCTTTACTGCACCCTATATATACTTTAGGAGTTCTGGTCATCCCGATTTTATTGTCCTAGACACTTTCTCTTTCCGCTGCACCATTAAGCACCTTGGACCTTTTGTCTACGTGAGAAGTTACACGCAGTGATCATTCGGGACGCTTACGAGAAGTATCGTTGTTGAAGCAGAAATTTTTAACTTCTTTTTGAGATTTTTTTAAACATTCGGAACAATCATCATGAATAAGTTCAACACCAACACGAGAAACAAGCCTATGATGGACTACTCGACGTTTAAAACAGAAGTTTCCAAAAAAAGAAGATCTGCCGCTACACGAGAACTAAGTAAGTACTACATTAATAATTCTTAATAATGTTTCTCAAAAAAATATTGGGTGCTAAACCAGTTAATAATATCCAAAATATTGTATCTGGGTAAAAAAATTGCTATTATATTTGTTATATACATTTTATTATTGTTTTTCTTTTTACATATAAAAAAAATACAATTGTTTTCCTAATTTAGTTCACTTTAAATTTTAAATGCGACAAATCCGAAGAAAAAACATCGTAAACAACATACGAAAACGTGATCGAAAAAAAATCTGACGCAACAATTTTCAAATTTTCTAGCCAAGATCGCCTACTCAGCGCCGCACAGCGTCATCTCGCTGGCCGAGGGAATGCCAAACGAGGAAACCTTCCCGTTCGCCGAAATTGCGGTGAAACTCATTGACGGAACCGATTTCGTGCTAGAGGGCGAAGACCTCGCCGCGGCGCTACAGTATATACCAAGTCAAGGCTATCCGCCCCTGCTGCAGGTATAAATTTGGCGCGCTTGTCTCAGTGCCCTATAATAAGGGAGATGACGCCGCATTAATTTTACTAAAGACATAAGCGAACGCTTATATTAATCGATTTGCATTTGTTTTTGTATCTAAATTTTGATTCAAAAATTGATATTGAAAAAAAGTCTAAAATTTTAAATCAGACCGAAAAATTTACTACTGCACATAGTAACTCAATTAAAAATATTTTATTTTATATTTCTAACTTTAATTACTATTTCCAAACTAAGAAGTGTTCAATTCCATTAGGTGATACGAGAGTTCCAAAGAAAAGCGCACGCCCCGCCGCTTTGGCAGAGCCGCGAGGTTGCAATTGTCGCAGGTGGACAAGACGGGCTGAGTAAGGCACTTGAGGCTATTATCGGTCCCGGGGATCCGATTTTAGTTCAGAATCCTTATTATCCGGGCGTTAGCGTTGTGGTAAGTAGGCTCTCCCCTTTTCCCTATCCCTACGTCTTAAGATTTAATTTTTTGCTTACCTCAATTTTGGTTGATTAAACGTATTATAAGTTTGCGCTTATACGCAAATCAATAGAATTCATGACTATTTCATCATCAGACAATGTTTTCAAATTCTTAACCATTATTCTATGATAATCAAATCAATGAGGAAACTCAAAAAAAGAAAGAAAAAAAAACTCAAGAAAAAAAAAAAGAATTTATGTCAATGTTTATACAACTACTTGTTCTATTCACTATTTTATATTATCAAGAACTACCGAATATTTTCATTACACGAATAAAACTCCATAATAATTACACTTCAATTATGTGTCCTACTAGATTGGACCGCACGATGCAGAGGTGATCCCGATCGATCAGGACGACTACGGCATGAGTGCGATATGCCTGCGCAAGCGGCTTCAGGAGCGCGAAGCCGCGGGCCTGAAGATGCCCAAGATCATGTACATAAACCCCACTGGGGCTAATCCAACTGGTACGGTTATGCCAGTAGAGAGAAGGAAGGAGATATATCGCATCGCGTGCGAATATAATTTCTTGATACTCGATGATGATCCATACCACTTCATGTACTTCACCGATGTAAGTTTTCATCTTTTGAATTTCTAATGGATTTTTTTCTTATTAAAAATAATGTTATACAGATCAGTCATATTTTTGCTGGAAGTTTTTTAATTCTATAAACCTTTTGTTGTCTTCAAAAATTTTAATTATTAAAATTTTCATTTGGTAAATTCTTTAATAATATTATTTGGTAAGATGATATAAAAGATCAGTTACTGATCCATAACATCTTATCTACATGACTACGTTAAGAAGAATAACAACATCTTGAAAAAAATTCATCCCACTCGTTTCCTGCATGCACCAAAATTGTTATCTAATCAAGCAAACCTCATATCGAATAATTTCAGGAGGTACCACGATCTTTCCTATCGCTGGACACTGAGGGCCGAGTGATCAGACTTGACTCGTTCTCGAAAGTGCTGAGCAGTGGGCTGCGTATAGGCGTCATCACGGCCGCCGCGCCCCTCGTCGCGAGCATCGAGCTGCACATGCAGAGCAGCCACTTGCACGCTCCGACTTTATCTCAGGTTCGTTTATATACGTGCCGACCTGCATGATTACACTCTCAACGTATACAAAAAATATAGCAATGTCAGTATTTTCGCGGGAACGCGAATCACGCGATTCGATGACGAAAATCGCGCTCAGTTCGTTTTTTTCGTCATTATTTTCTCTACGAAAGATCGTGTGCTTGAAAGGGGTTAGCGATAGAGGAAAAATGCGGTTTAAACGGTTGTGCAATCACGTGATTTATGAAAAGAATGTAAAATAGATTATTGAACTTTGTGGCTAGCAGCAGTTGTGATAAAAAAAGTAATGAATCTCGCTTGAATCAGAGCAAAAAGAGTGTAACGATTTCGTTATCGTTGTTTAATAATTTTTAAAGGGTAGCATACTGCTATAAGAATGATTCTGAGAGCTTAAAAAAATTTATAGTTCCTGTTTTATATCTAAATTAAATTTCAAAAATTTAGTTAAATTATTTGATTTGAAAAGAAAATCGATAATCAGAAGCTGAAGAACGATCGGAAAATGCACTGACGTTTGATTGGAGGCGTTGACCGGCTGTTGTGGTACAGTGATAGTAATCGATTATTTATCTTGTGAATTTTTTGCTCGGTTACTAACTGCACTTTCCATCCTCATCTTCGACCTCATTTCATTTATTATACATTTTAATTTTTTTGTCCTCGTATCTTTTTTATTTTCGAGATTTTATTATGTTGAATTTCATTATGAAGATTTAAAATAACTCACAAATTTTCAGTAAAATTCAAAGTATAGTTTTAAAAGATATAATATTCTAGAAATAATTGAAACGTTGAAATTTTAATATTTTATGTCTCATACTTTTTCTTATACAATTACTCTCACTTATTGCTATACTATACCATTTAGCGATAATAACATCATTTAATATTAATTATAAAAAAACGTAATTTGCATAAATACATCTAATTAATTAACCTTTCGATATCGCTATCATAATTCACAAGATCGCGCGTCCACGTCTTCACCCTATCTGTTTTTTACTTTTAATCTTCGTGTCGATAGTCGCTCGATTTTTTCGTCGTGAAATTCGTCACTGCACGCGTATTAAATCTCTTCTCCGCTATCGCTTCTCACGAGCTTGAGGAGAAAAAAACGACCGCTCATAATTGACGGCGCGTGTCGACCGGCACGCGCTATCGGCGCAAAGTCGCGAAAGCTCGGTCATTAATCAACGATAGCGGCGCATGACTGTTGTTAAACAAGCCGCGCAAGGCGCACGCGCCGAGAATACGGAAAAACGTCTTATTTATCGCCTCTTTGACGTATATAACCACTTTAGAAATGTTCGATCGTCAAGTATTTTGCGCTAATAGTATGAGAGATAGAGATATGGAAGAACGAGGAAAACAGAGATTGTTAATTATTATGGGAACATCGTTTAGTTACTAGTTATAATTAGTTTCACTTTCGACGTTTAAAAAGCATTGACGATACGATAAATAGAAATTGAAATGTTATTCTTCTTTTACAGGTAATATTGTATAAACTCCTGAAAATCTGGGGTTACGACAAAATGATGGAACACTTTGCTAGGATAAGGACCTTCTACAAGGAGCGTCGTGATCGCATCGTCAAACTAGCCGAGGAACATTTACGAGGTGTGTATTTTTTCCCATCTTCCCTTTATGTTCGGCTTTTCTTTCTCTATTCTCCAAGTTTACAGTTTCAAATAACATTCTTATATAAGTATGTATTGAGATATAAATATATCCCACGTACAATATTTGAATTTCCATATTAAATATGAGATAATTACATTTTTTAAGTTATACGTTAGACCTATAATAGTAGCTCGGCCTTTAAAAAAAATCGTATAATTTTGAAAAGATCTAAATTTTAGTAGTTTCTCTGTACTATAAAACATTTTTTTTCCTAAAAAAATACTTATAAGACTGTCTTATATTATTTATAGGTTTAGCAGAATTCACGGTACCAAGTGCTGGATTCTTCTTATGGATCAAAATTCCTGGCATCCAAGACACCTGGAAGATGGTGATGACGCGTGGTGTTACCCACGGAGTCCTCGTGGCACCGGGCGCTGCTTTCATGGCTGATCCCTCGAAACCCTGCAACGCCATCAGGGTGAGCTTTGCTAAAGCGTCATACAAAGAAATGAATTCGGTAAGAAAGACTTTTTATTATAATTTCTTAGTTGATTATATAAAATAAATAAAATAATTAGCAGTTGTAGTTTATTTTAATTATGGATTACAAAATTCCTTAGTAATTCTATTGATTATTAAAATAATTTATTTAAATTAAATTAACTTATTCCTTGACTAATAAAGAATGTTTATCATTTTTTGTGCAGGCATTGGAGCGGTTGGCGTTGCTTATAAAAAGCGAATTGGCGACAAATAGGTTGAGGAGTTTGCATGGTAACACGTGATCACTTCGAACAATGGTAAATTTGAAAGTTTTGATTTATCGAGCCTTCTGCTGATTCGGCCAAGAGCCACATCTACACAAACATCGACTATGGATAAAGAGCAGCTCCGGCGGTATCGCCATACTTATGCCATTCATGTACCTGCTGCGCCGAGGCCGTCGGTCATTTACCGGCATTGCTTTGTTACCTTACCGACCACCGCTAGCTGCTTAGTCGACATTGTAGTTTCCAAGATTACATTATTTTTTGTATTACATTTGCCGATGTAATTTGCATCTACGAATATTTATGTTTTGATTCAAGCCAACTCCAAATATTCTTTAGAGGATATTACACTCAAGTAGTTAGGCTAATTGCACAAAATAGATGAATACTGATTCATTTTAAAATCTTCTCAGTGTATAAAGTATTTCAGTGCAAGAAAACTCATAATTCCTTTTAGTTAGTAAGATTAAAATGATTGTGTGAAAATGATTTTACTATTATATTTGATTAATAATTAAACAATTTAATGATTCGATGTTTTCATAAAATCTCTTAAAATCGAAGAAAGGAAAAATAAAATGATGATTCAATAGAAAACCCTGTGTTTGAGTTAATTATCCAATACCGATAAATTATCCTTATAACTATGAAACGTTCATAGTACACATACGTAAATTTAAATCCTTTATTAAACCATCTTGAATCTAAAGACAATAAAAATCTACTGAATGACCTGAAATTTTAATCACGAATTACTTGCATGATTGCGGAGGATAGTAGATTATCTTTTCTAAAAATATGCCTAGAATTACAGAAAATGAATAAAATCACAATCCCGGTATGGTAGCTAGGTATCTAGACGATTCCTTCTCATACTATCTTTATATGGATCCTTGAAAAATTCAAATACTAAAACTTTCGAAGTGTATGCCATTTACTGATTTTCTATACACTTTCGATAGAGAGAATCCTATTGAGATATTGAATATATGTATATACTCATAGATAATAACATACCTATAAATGTATTTCCTAACTGGTGAATAATATTTGGTTACATATTACAATACCTTTGTTTACTTTAATGAAAAACCAATACAGAACCGGTTTCCGAACTCAAAAAATTGTGTGATTGTCGAACTATATTTCCTGGTCGCTTAAAAACACTCTGAGCTTGTAGGTGTTAACCGGTCTTGCTGCATATTACCATGGTTATAGGAAATACTTGATCCATAAGTGACGCATTGCAAATCATATACTATTGGGACTAGTAAGTTAATGATGAAAATACGGATAGCCAGGATATACTTTTGGTATTCAAATGATTTATTAGATTTAATTAACTAAATATTTGCATATTCAGATAATTAGACACATAATATAATCAGTAGTTTCTTCGTCGTACTGTAAATTAGCGATATTAATGAGTTACATTTTTATAAAATTAGTGGTATTTTTATATAGACTTTTTTATTTTAATTATTGTAGTTTTCTTTGTTATTTATTTTCAATATTTTTATTTTTGACCTTTTTAAAAAAACTTATGAGCGCCAGAATGAAGAATTTAAATTTTAAGAAAAAAATAATTTCGGTTCAAAAAGTAAATTTCGGTTTTTTGAATTAAAAAAAACATAGAGCAAGTTATCTTATTAATTTTTTAAATAAATTCAATAACTATATAAACGGAATCTTTCAATTTAGTCGTTCTGAGTAAACAAAATATTGAATTGTACATATTTTCTACGTTTTCTTTAGCCGAGTGTATCTTAGAGATAATACTTACGAGCGACCAAAGGGTTAAGAATCCAATGAGATTTTTATAACTTAGCAAAACTTTGATCTAATATTCTTGGTCTTTATTCCCTAATAAAAACTTTAATTTTTTATATTAGTGTAATATATTAATTGAATTATTCTAATATCAATTTAAAATGTTAAAAATATTTTTTACAGCAATATTTTTTCATAAACTTTATTATTACTATTGGACTATGGGACTTATTAAATAAAGATTAAGGAAGAATTATTTTAATTTAAATTTCTTTTATTTAATTGTAGCACAAGGAGGACGGTCCAATGGAGTAAGTCTAAAACTTAGCTGTGGCATAATCGATTTCAGGGCTTACACATGCAACTTCCCACACTCCCATTTCTTATATTACACTTGAGTTTATGGGACACTTCTTTCAACGTCGATTCATTTTTTGTTATAGAATACATTCTACTATATCTACACATAGCCACATACATACACATGGTGACTCATATTTAAAAACCGACAATTACAAATTAATATTGCGCATGCTAGATTTTAACGCTTGTTCGCATCCATATATTTCCCTGTAACTAATCAACCTTCAGAAAATAGTACAGTTTCATATAAGTATGGAACATGCTTCAATTGGGCGACAAACTGTTCATGCGCGAATCACCTTCTTTGCTTACAAGTATCGAACTTGATTTATTTTAACGGAGTAACCGAAACGAACTTTTTTGTGTACGACAATTCTAAAGTTTATCAACCACACGAGTTGAATGAGAATAATGATGGCATGCACGAAGTAGAATGATTTACGCATGGGTTTTCTTTTCCGCACGCTTTCAATTTTCAATAGAGTGTGTGAAGAAGAGCTTTGCGCAAGCAGAACAACCACGAAAAGGCGAGTATTGCGCACTCCGTTAGAAAAAACTCTTATTTCTGGCGTTACAGATAGTGCCACTATACTAATAAATTTCTAATAATTGCTTCTAATTTAGAGAATAATATATAATTTTAATGTGGCTGTGGCATTTCCACCAATGTAATATATTTCCATCGGCTACAACTTCTGATTATTGCAGATATCCTGGCGCAAGATAAAACTGTACATTTCTGTACATTTTGTTACTTAAGAGACTTTTGTACAGATTTGACCAGAAATGTACAGAAATGTATGGAAATGTACAAAGTTAAAATATTTTGCATTTTTACAATAAAATAAGTGTATAAGTATTAACAATAATTGAACGGTTTACGCTTACACTGATAAGATAAAGATTTTATTTTTTCTACGTGCTCGCAAAAAATTAGCCTTTTCCTCGCTTTATGTTTCGAGTAACAACGTTATAACACAGTAGTTTTATAAATTGTAGACCACTACTACAAAGGCACAGTACACTTATGTATTCTTACAAAATAATAACTTACAAAAAAATAACAATATGCGCACATTAAAAACGATTTTCAGTCTTAGTTTTACGTACTTGATCGTGCTCCAATTTCGGACAAACGTAGGGATATTTGATCTTCAAGACAAAATATGATATAGGTAATGCAATAAAATACACGCGCGCAGAGTCTAAGGAACAAGATATTTCGCGATCCCATCGTCGTTCTTCTTCGCCGGCTCGATCGCCATCACGCAGACAAAGGTATCAGGATCGACGTCGGCGAAGGCCGGTTCACCTTTGTCGTCCTTGAACTCGGTCAGGTGGCATTTGTAGGTGCAGGTCAGGCCCGCGCCTTCGGCTGCCTTCTGCGAGAACACAGACGAGAATATCCCCTGGGCCAGCAAGTAATTGTTTCTCCGGGCGTAGTCGACGCCCGCACGTAGCAACACAGTTGACAAGCCCTTTTTCCTATGATCCGGATGGACGCCGAGGTACCTCAGTTTCAGGGACTTGTCGACGCCGGGGAATGCGTTGTACAAGTTCGCTCTTCGGTTGATGTCCTGGACGTGTTTGACCAGGTCGACGATCACCTTGGGCACCGAGGCCAACATCTTCTCGTACTCGATCATCTTCTCCTCCTCGGGCGTGCTTGGTTTCTCCTGCAGTTCCATAATCATCTGGCCGATGACGGCCTTGCTGGCGCGGTGTACGGCTACCAGAGCAGGATTTCCGTGAAGTAGCTCGCGGATCGCGTAGGAGAGGCTTTCGAGCAACTTCTTCGAGAGGTCGTCACCAATCTCGTGGCGGTGCTTAATCATGTAACTCTGAAAGATGTTCTCCTGGGGCATGTAGTGCTCGAGGAGGAGATCGACGATCTTGTCCGTGTCGGTGGCCGTGGCCTCGCGGATGAGGTAGTCGTCGGCAGACATGACACTTAACGCACTTTCAATTTAGAATTTACCAATTTTTTCTTTGTAAATATACTCGTGATATATATGCACTGTGGTATACTCTCAAATAGAATAACGATTTCGATCAGGAAAAACTTGTGCTTTTGTAATATTAAATAAGGAAATCTCAATATTGATTAGAAAAAGATAACGATTTCTATGGTTTATATGATGTCTTACAACTTAAGTTAGACTTCGTTTATACGAATAATAGGAAAGCGAAGCCATTCGATGTCGCAGCTGCGTGTTTACTGACTCTCAGATGTAATGTATTATCATCGTCGGTCACGTGACTTGTGTTCGGTGAAAGTATAAGACAGTTCGTATAGTGAGAATGCCTATATTTAATTTTTCGCGTATCACAAGATAAACAGTATTCATGATAAGGGTGCGTAACGTTGGAGTAAATGCACGATTATTTTAATCATAATGGACATTGAAAAATAATTAAAATTTAAATTAAAAAGATTTACCATATTTCGATTTTATAAAAGTTGTAAATTATTGAAAATTTATTATTTTAAATATAGTGAAAATACATAAGTGTACCCTGACGCAAGAAAAAACTGTACATTTCTGTAGATTTTTGTAATTTCCTGAATATGTCCGTACCTATCCGTACATTTCTGTACATTTTTGTACATTCCTGTATATGTCCGTACCTATATCTGTAGATTTCCGTACATTTCTGTACATTTTTAGTTTCGAGACTTTTGCACAGATTTGTACAGAAATATACAAAAATGTACAGAAAAGGAGACTTGTATAATTCTTAAATTAAATTTTTTGCGACTCACGGCGTTAAAGCATGAAAATTTACAAGACTTCTTTTTTAATGTCTTACTTAATTTTTAATTAATTGTTTACTTTAAATGTGTTATTTGAATCAATGACACGTTATGTGACGTGAACTTCTTACTGCATTTTATGGTATGTTCGCTAATTCATAATATAACGTATTATACTGTATTGTGACAGTCGCTTTTTTAAAGGAAAATATCTTATTTCTTATTTTTATAATATTGTTGATTGTTGACAAGTGCGCATTAATAAAAATTAAAGTGGTTGTACATTCTTCATAATGAATAAGGAATTTGTAAAAGGTACATCTGAAAATTGCCGAATATAACCTATAATTCTACACTGTTTAAGTGTTTACACGCACTGTTTTGCTTTCTCAAAGAGAATGCATGGTAACGGTGAAATTTTTCGACCCCCAGATTTCGATGATTTTCGACATTTCTGAGCTCCCTGAGTCGAAATAT
>UXGD01005264.1:0-14888 GCA_900474315.1 Torymus auratus
GTAAAATATTTCCATGATATTTGCGAAATTTCAGATGTACGATTAAATTTATTATTATAAAACGTGAAATGGGATATATTTTTTTGCCTATAGTCTATTATCTCCGTTATTATAAAAATTAAAAATTGGTTTCTTACATTATGAAACTACGAAGAAAATCAAAGAAAAAATCCGCACGCAATCATATTCTTCACTAGCGATTTTGCGAGATAAAAAAAAAGTCAATCAATTCTTATCTTACCCAGCACTACCATAACTGCCCCATTAACCAGTACATTACCCACGCCATGTACTCACGAACGCACGCCTCACCCACTAACCCCTACAAAAATATACAAAACGCGCGCGGCTCCTCCCGGCGTCCCTTTGATCTTCTCCCCTCGGTGCATACATGGGCACACATACTCATACACAGAGTACCCACACACGGCCAGCGCAAGTGCGAATCCGAAGTACGGCAATTCTGACAAAGGCTCTCTCTCCCTCTTCCCTGAAATGGCATTCCGTAACGCGCGCGCGAATGCGCCGCCGGGGACCGATCGATAACGAGCGGAAACTCTATTTTCTTTTGCCCGGCCCGTGGTGACGAGCCGACGACAGCCCTCTCTTTCTCTCACTCACTCGCTCTCGTGCGTGTGCAGATGTTTGCGTGCCATCCATCGGCAGGCTGCAGCGAGCGGACAAAAAGCCGGGCGGTGAGATTAGAGGGAGAGAGAGAGAGAGTGGGTGGAAAAAGCTTGCAAAAGTCGAAGCGCGGAAAAAGGCTTTTTCGAGAGGGGAAGCGAGGGGAGGCTGCGAAAGTATCTTTTATTCGACGGAAATGTCGGTTTACTGTTTTATATGACGGCGATTATCGTTTACGGAGAAAGAGAGAGAGAGGGAGAGAGAAACGAGAGAGGGAAAATGCCAGGGTACGGATGAATGCTAAGCCTGATGATTTTGAAATGACGTAAATTGGTAGGGAAAGAAAGTCTGTCTAGAGATTAAGTATTGTTAAAAATAGAAATCGCGAGAATTAAGGTTGAATGGAGTTGAAATGAGATAAAATTATTTGTTTCGTTCAGTAGATTTTTAATTGCAAAAATGAAATGTAATTATAAGTACATAATAACGTCAGTAGCAGTCGTATACGCGCTTTCTCATGTTTTCATTGCCAAGACCGTTAAGCAGTTTGGAGCTATAAACATCTCAAATGGACTCAAAATTGTATACGTGTAGTGAATAATATGGTTGTTAACTGAAAATGAATATCAATTATGTGGTTTAATACATTCCACGCTATGGTACTTAAGATGAATTAATTCTTCAATTAATGCTAGTATAAGGGTTTTGTTATCGTACTATATAGAAAAAAACTATCTAATCAAGTAGAAATGAACATATTGTCGGTATCAGATTCAGTACTGACATGACAAATTACTTTCGATAAACAGCATACGCGTATATTTATCAAATGTATTTGATTCGTGAATCGAAAATTAAATACAGAATAATTATACACTATTTTCGAGGAATTCCCAACTTACGTGCAACATAGTTATAAAGTGAAACGTACTCGCTTTGAATCACCTATAATTTTGCTCGAAACGTGTACACGACAGTTGTAACCCGCATATACGTTTTTCATGCGGTCGCTAATTACTTAGGTCGTTCCCGTGTGAGAATTTCATGCTTCGGAGTAACCAAATGCGGTACAGGCAAAGGAATACTGCTCGTGAATATCTGAGAGGAATAATCATACGTATTCCGACTAATGGTAGTTCCACTGAAGCTACATCTATGTACATGTAACTCTCGTCCTTCAGAGTATATTTAGTTTGCAAATATAATTATTGAATACTATAGAAAGACGTATTCAAGTTATTTACCGAACCAAAGAATATAATTTCAAACTTGATAACGCAAAAATGTTTGAAACTCGTTACAACGCCATTTTACAATCAACCAATGCATTATCGAAGCAATTTAGTCGTCACCATTGAAAAACGTTCACTCCTCCTCGACTATACCCTGTTTCGTTTACAGTGATTCTCCCTCAACAATGCTACTTCATCTACGCCGTCATAATAAGACACAATATGCGCGCGAACGGAATATTGCAGTCTTTTGTTAGCAGGGCTGACAAAGCTCTCGCGAGCCCTTCTATACATCGATGAAATAGAATCTCAATTTCACAATTTACACGCGACAACGGGCCACAAACTTCGACGCGCGCCCATATAATTAAATTGCTTTATTACCTGGCGAACGTTGTGCCCCGTAATCGCGCCGATATTTTATTTAGCCAACAGAGACACACGGCTTATCGAACGCCAATACCGTTGGGACAAAAATCGTTTAAAAATCCCTTTCGGGGATGAATAACAATGCGGTGATGTGTTTGTCATCGGCATATACATGCACGGGTCGGACGCGCTTTTTATTGTAGCCAAATATTATTCTCTTCCGGGTTTGGAAATGCGTGCGCTGACGATTTTTGGTCTGAATTTCCGTGCGTCAGTGATGTAACGGTTATCTTCGATTGGAAAATATTGTTCGTTAAACGTTGCTATGAATTATTTACATATACGGTTTTTGTTTTATCTCGTCGAGTGCAAAAATCGAGCTAAAATGTAGTGACTTTGATATAATTAATAAACGCGCGTTACACGAAGCCTTGGCCATCAATCAATTAGAGAGGACTCAATTTTAATGCCAATTTTAAATCTATCCATCAACTACTAAAACACAGAAACATTTCAATGCGCGCTGCTATATCGAATTTTCAATAACAGCTGATATTGAGCGCGTGCGCAATGCCACGATGATTAAAAACTTTCAATAATTGAAGCGTTTCAATAAAGTAACATCTCGCGAATACGAACAAATATAGGTTAAAAAGATTAATATTTCATTTTGACCGAAGATTTGATTTTAGCTAGTAAATTTTTTGTAATATAGATTATTCACTAATCATTTCGTTCGCTATATATGCAATTTCTTGTAAATACAATTTATCTACACTGTTTGCTTACGACCGGAGAGTAACAAAAAAAATAACGTATTTCAGCAGCGATCACCGGAGAAAGGATGAGGAGGATAATAAAAAGTAAAGAAAAACCTCAAAGACGATAATAATTTGGAAAAGAACAAAAGAGGCGAAATAAGTGATACGTACAAGAACAAAAGCACGAAGCGGAGAGAGGCAGAAAGAGAGAGGGGCAGAGAGAGAGAGAGGGAGAGAAAGAGAGAGGCAAAGAATCCCGGCAATACTTCTCGCTTTTCCAGGTCATTTTTTCCGTCTCTCGTCGCGCCCCGCACGTTCCTCGTGCTTGGCGTTTCTAAAATATTGCACGAGAACGCACGAGAGAAAACGAGGCGACCGCTCTCGAACACCCTGGCCATTTCGAATTTGAACACGCGAATTTAATCCGTTTTCGCGGAAGGTCCAAACCCTTGCTTTTCTCGGAATCCGTAAGAGTGGAGAAAGGAAAGTAAATATAAATAATTATGGGAATGGCAGGAAGGTTAATTCAGTTGCGGTATTGGTTAATTCAGAATAATGACCGAACTATTGAAGTATATTTTGTAAATGTGGTTTTTAGTGTAGCATGTCCAAGGTATTTGCTTGTAGAGAGTTATATTATAGTTAGAATTAAAAGTGGTACATATAATTTATAAAAATATTTTATCAACGCATTTTTATTGGATAAAAATTATTGTACATGTACGTTCAATGTGAATTATAGATAGTTACATTCAACGGAATTTGTTTACGAGAGTTTTTTCAGTTTCATTGTATAAAATTAACGTAATTTTTCAATTATTATTCTTTTGTTCATTTTGAATAAGTGAAAATTAAAAAATTTTGATGTTAACAGTGATCACTTTGGTTTTTATTCAGATTGCTTATTTACTTTATTATTTTAATTTTGCAGAATTTGATAAGGCAGTTAGATATACCCTACACGCAATTATTTAAAGCGGAATCTGAATTTTTCTCTATGCGCTGAAATTATTCTTTCAGACTTTTTCAAAGGAATTCATGAAGAAAAATGTCTGTGAAACAGGAGATTTTCCTCTGGAAAAGAAACGCCCGACAGCTGCACCATCGCATATGCTACGTAATTTTATGAATTAAAAAAATTAGATGTTCTTATGTGAATAGAAAGACGAGGAATTTACTTTCAAGGATTTTTTTTTTATTCCGAGCCTTTTATAAAGTACACAGATGAAGAGGTATTTTGATCTTTTATTTTATGAGAATAATTTAAATTATAATTTATATTTTTCAGTATAAATAAGGTGGGATAATAATCAAATAACGTCTGTATTAATAATTCAAAAGTAAATGTTTATAGTAAAACGTGTATTCTTTGCATTCAAATCTCAAATATAAAACCGATAAATGAATGATTCCTAAAATTTTCACTTTCTTTTTAAAGCAATACAACATAACTCACTTCATAAATTCTCTTATTAAACAAGATATATTGCTTTTCTTAGAATAAAAATTACCTATGCCATATAGAAACATTAATTTTTAATAAAAGAATTCGCTACATCTAGTGTATGACATTCGCGAAAAAGCTCTCGCGCGGCCCGTGCCATTATTCTTCGAACTACTCGAGCCGCGCGCTCCATTTTAATAATATCCTCGAAATTCTTATCGGTGTATTAAAACGAGCGGACTGGGCGCATCGCATTCTCGGCGCGTGTACT
This sequence comes from Torymus auratus, assembly GCA_900474315.1. Lineage (NCBI taxonomy): Eukaryota > Metazoa > Arthropoda > Insecta > Hymenoptera > Torymidae > Torymus > Torymus auratus. The sequence goes on from UXGD01005264.1 coordinate 4,702, forward strand.
GCGCTCGTGAGATATCTCCCCCGGAATATATTCCGATTGGAAATTGGCTGTACGTACACACGCGCGGCTTATCCACTCGAGCGTGGCATTGCGTAGGGGGAGAGCATAGCGATCGCCAACAGAAAGGAAGGCTGCGACGTCGAGTTGTGACTCTGCTGGGAGAGAGTGAGAGAGAGAGACGTGATAATCGATCATATTTTGCTTCGCGGCAGTTTTTTTCTTCTACCTTGAGGCAGGAGTGAATCTCGTGTCTGAGTGCGTTGATTAAAATGCCGTTGCAATTGAATTCGGTGGGATGTTTGGCTTCGAAGAGAGGGAGAAAGGAAAAGAATAGTACTGGTTGATGTACGTAGCTTGGTTTTTGTAAAGGACGAGTATATTGTTGACGCATTGAGCTTCTGCACGGGTTTTTATTTCGTGATTGAATTTTCAATCATACTTTCAAACTTTAAAAGAAGTAATGAATAAAATATTGGAACAATTATTTATAAAACATATTCAGGAGGAAAATCAAATAAATATTTTTATGTACTCAATAATATTTTTTATAAAGTAGAATTTTCAAAAGGCTGTGACTGTCAAACGCAGAGAGCACCATTGTTTTGCTGGAATTTCTTTCTTCGCATGATATTATATCCTTGCGGTTATTGACGAATTGAAGTCCCTACTAGTGGTAATATTAACCAATGAGGGCTAAGTCGGTGATATTAACAATTAATATTGTTTCTTCTGTTAATGATTTCCAAAGTTAAGAAATATGATGCTAATGAATTTGCATCAAATCTCCTACCGAGAGAGGATGATTTGCAGATGGTGGTTTATGCTTGGTAATTCATGCTTTCTTCGGATCAGATAGCTCGCTGATAATCTGGGTATCGACCTCACGAAACAGAGGGAGTCCATCGTTACTACTGTGACAGATTTTCGTAGGCCATATTGCGTGTAGCAGTGCGGCACTTCTTACACTTGGAAGCATTCGTTTTGGAGGTTTTGGTACCGGTAGGAAAGTACCATGTCTGTCGTTTTCTTTAGAGAGCCGTTATTTAATGTGTTCAAATTTATTGTATATTGCTATTTTTACGAAACAATAAGTACAAGAGAGCAAAAGATACTACTTAATGAAACTAAAATTCCTTAAAAATTAGAAACGAAATTTTAAGTTAAATTTAATTTTGTTATTTTTTCATCTTTTTTCAGTTATGATAAGAATCAAGACTATTAAAGTTTCAAAGTTAATTTCTCATCATAAACTCATCCCTCTGAATTATTCTTAGCGAACTTCATTATTAAATAAATGGAATTGCTATCTATTAAACGTATTTCTCGAAGAATAGGAAGTTTCTCGTAACACAACTTCTATTATTAATTTAGAAAAACATTTATCTTCGCCGCAGATCATTAACTGTCTCGCAAAGAGGAGGACGAGAGAAATGAATTTGTGTTTTTATTTCGTCCGGCTGATTATTCTCACCGAGATTAGTTCTCGCTATTTTTCTAGATGATTGCCGTCTCACGCTTCCCTCTTACCTCGGTGTTGCTTTCGGAAGGAAATCGCCCCCTCGCGCACGGCTGAGCTCTTGAGCCGTGAAAATTAAAGGGTCGGAACGGGCGGCTGCGCAAATATTTATAACTCATCGGGTCCAAGGGAGCCAAAGACGTGTTTAAATTAATTTTCGCTTCAGTTTGTAATTAAGATTTTCTCCATTAAAGTAGAGTGCATGAGTGCAAAGAGAGGGAAAGATAGGGTGGATAGATGGAGTCTTGCCAAAATAGAAGGCTTATTAAATCGTCGGTGAAAAAAATATATAGTGCGAGAGACAGGCGAGTTAATTAATAAAACAAACACGCAATGATAAAGTTTCCTAAGGGACAGCGAAATCAATACAACTCTTGGATGAAGTCTTTTGATCGTTATACTCTTCATCCAATTGCGTTTATCTAGCAGAGTGGTGCTTATAACAGCCAGAGGACATTTTCTGGAGTACGATAATTTTGATGTCTCTGCTAGTCAAATGAAAGATATTATGACGCCAACATTTATTTGCATGATATGTTATTCCTAAGAAGCAAATGGGATTCTAAGATTGCTCAGGGGTGTAGCATGACATTAAAATTTTTATTGAGGTTGTTCAATTATTACAATTATCGTTCACTTGCTGACTGTAGATAGAAATTTAAATTTCTTAATTTTTACTTTGACGTAATATGAAAGTAGCATAAATCATACTTTGAGATATTTTTATTCTACACGAAATAGAAGATAAATTTATACATTCTTCCAAATAATCAATTTATTTATTTTATTCACTAAAACAACCTCAGTAAACCTAAAACGTGAAAATAAGAGTACGAAGTCTTACCTTGCATTTGGGAAACTCCTCTTCGGGCGCGTTCCTCTTCCATCCGAGTAGCGGCGGTATGCATATGACCGCTGATAGTACCCAGACCATGGCAATCATAATTGCAGCCCTCATGGGCGTCCGTCTCTTCAGATACTCCACTGCCTGGGTGATGCTCCAAAACCTGTCGAGACTGATCAGGCACAGGTTCATGATACTCGCGGTGCACAACAACACGTCCATCGCCGAGTGTATATCACACCACCAGTAGCCGAAGATCCAGTATCCCATGATCTCGTTGGCCAGCGAGAACGGCATTATCACCAGTCCCAGAAAGAAGTCCGCTACCGCGAGACTGGCTATAAACCAGTTCTGTATGTTCTTCAGCGCCTTCTCCGTGGCGATGGCGATGATGACGAGCATATTACCGACGACGATGACGATCATCAGCAGGGTGACGACGATTGAAGCGAAGATAATGTGGGGCAGCCCGTATCCCGATGGGTACAGCCCACCCAGAACGTAGGTGTTGTTGTCCAGGGTATCGTTGCCATCGTTCAAACTCTCGTTGAACGTCGAGTTGAAGTCCGCGTCGACGACGGACATCGCCCCGTAGGCGAACAACAGCTGACCTGGTTCCAGATCCGTCATGTCTCCGCTGCTTCCGCTGCTGTATTCCTCCATGCCGCTGTCCTGTACCGCAACGTCCTCCTCAACCTCCTCACCTGGCTCTTCCTCGCAGGGTTGGCAGGCGCACCTGAAGGCGCAGAACCGATCAGTGGTACTAGGATCAGGCGTCAGGCTATCAAGGGCCTCTTGTCTATGGTGGTTGCTCTGTTCCTCTCTTGGCGCCGAGAACGGCGACAGGAGCAGGGTCGACGAGACAGCCTTCTTATTAAAATCCTTATCCTTATCGTTATTATCTGTCTCCTTATTGTTAATATTGTTATTGTTATTATCGTAATCGGTGATCGCGATGCGAGCAACGTCCCACGTGTTCATGTTACTACCCACGAAGTCGCTCGCCGGGCCAGGACTACCGGGCGCCGCGATGATGCCGCTGCTCATCGTTCCCGCCTCTGGCCGTCGTTCGTGTTGGCCACTGCCGGCAGCAACTGGCCACTGTTGTCGCCGCTGCTGCGCCTGCTGCTCTTGCTATCTCTGACGATGAGCCAAGCTCGTGGCCGGCTGCTGGCTCATTATTACCGTGTCGGCGCAGGCAGGGCAATCGGGCTGCGACTGAGCCCCTGCCAGCGTCCCCATTGTCGTTGCGTCCAGCAGCAGGAGCTGGACCAGGAGCACACTCGTCAGCAGCTCGCAGCATCTCGAGGCCAGCGAGGACAGCGGCGCCGTCATTGCCCGACGACTTTCACGACTCCGTCATCCTCTCGCCTCCTCGCTTACCGCCCCCACCTTCTTCCTGCCTATATGCACGCGCACACGGATTGATGCTGCTGCAACACACGCGCGCGCGCACTCTCGCCAATCTGCACACTTGTCTGTTTTCTCTAAACTACTACTACTACTACGACTACGACTACGACTACTGCTGTCACTTTGCAGAATCCTCAGATCTTCGGTGCCGTCATTATGGTGAGCGCTTTAGTCGTGGATTCATTAGGTTATTAATCACACCGGGGGTTCCGGATGGATCGTTCTTTACGTCTTTGCGGAAACACTTTGGCGTTCGGCTGAGCACAAAGACTATCAATCTTATCAGCGCACCGCGTGATACACCGATGTGCCGTTAATGCGTTTCTTCTTCTTTACCTTCGTGCTCGCTGAGAATGTGATTCCTCGGCATTATATTTTGTCGGAATAAAGAGGACGAAAGTGAGGAAAAAATTCGCTCCCACTCTCACTCACTCACTCTCCGTTATTTTTACGGATCACCTCCGGTGAGGCCAACCCGATCGCGCACCACTACCACTCCACCTTCTCCTCCTCCTCGTCGTCATATTTTAAGCGAGCTTGAACTCTCTCCTCGTGGCCTTGACTTTCCTTCTATATATCCTCGCTCCTTCTCTCTCGCGCTCGGTCGGGGCTTCCTGCGTCGCCCGCTTTTTCTTTCCTCTATCGGCTGCACCCACCTCTACCTCTCTCTCTCTCTCTTCTGCTGCTAACGAGAACCGCTAGCAAGCTGATTAATTATCGCTCCGCGCTCGCGTCTAAAAGGCTAAACGCGCAAAGCACCGGTGAAAATCCTTCCTTTAAGTAGCAGTATATACTAGCAGCACTCGGCCCGATTGCCCTACCCGCTACCGTCATATACGCGAGATCCTCACAACTCGCGTGCGCTGCTCCACATTCGCGTTTACGTCACTCTCTGGGGTTCACGCACAATCCGAAGGTCTCTTCTCTCTCTCTCCCTCTCTTGCTGCAGTAGCGCACCACACGCACGGGGGTGAGCGAACTCCTCTCGCGCTCACCTGCGACTGGTAGCAGTGGCAACCGGTTTGTATACGGGGTTGTTGCTGTTGATATATGTGTGTTTATATCGAGCGGCAAAATTGATTCCTCGCTGTTCTACTCTCAGCTGTTGGAGCGAGTTGCTATGAGCTCACGCTGATGCTGCGTAACGATGATGCTGGATCGCGGATGAAATTTCGCTACAGTGACGTTTCCTGCTCGTCTCCCGGCAGCGGTGGACACTGCCCAGCAAAACTTCTGCACACATGCGAACCCTCTATCTCGCTCGAGGAATGTTTCTATCAGCGCGCAACGAGAGCCTCTCCCGCATGATGAGTACGCGTACGCGCGTCGGGAGAATTCTTCGTCGTTTCTTTCCAAACTTTGTATTTCTCTTTCTTTCTCTAGCTCTCGCTGTTTAGTCCCGATGTGGGAAGATCGCGGCACGCACGCAGCTTCGCGGGGAGAAGGAAAAAAAGCGGGACGACGGGCACGGCGCGCGCGTGTCCGCCTCGCGACGAGTCTTGCGACCGACTGTGGGTTTGAATTGCCTCTCGGCGGAAGAATGGGTAAGTGGAAGCGAGAGAGAGAGAAAGAGGAAGGGCGGCGCAGGCGCGGGGTCGCCGCCGACGCCGCCGCCTCCACCGCCACAACGCCACTCGCGCGCGCGCGCGGCTATGCGCTCGAGAGCGAGCGACGACAGTCGGCTTTGGACCATCTAGCTGCGAGTCACGAAGTGGAATATGTGTAAAGGGGCCATTCGTTTTCCGGTTAGCTCTTCTTCGGTGCCGCTGATGGGTGCAATAGCTTCGGGAGAAAGAGTGCGCATGTGGGTTTGCGTGCGGGTGTGTATGCTTTCGCAGAAGTGTTGATGAGAAGGGATGAAAACTTTATTTATAACGCAAATGCATTTTATGTGTATCGAATTGGTATAAATATTGAATTAAATGTCATCGATACCGTGTATTTAGAAATAAATTTTGGTATTTTCAGATGTAATTTGTAACAATGTTAAAAATGCATTTGCTACTATAATTTGTGTAACTTGACAAGCCAAACCTTAACTATATGTGTATCCAAGAAAATAATGAAATTTAGAATATACTCTTTTCACTATAAATAACCCAGATGTACTCTTACAAATTTAAAATTAGAAGGTTAACCGATATAGACTTTTAAAAATACACAAAAAAGAAATTCTGTTTACTTCAGATTAAGTAAACATTGGGAATATACTATATTTTGAGAGTACGGAGAAAAAGAGAAAAGGAAAAGAAAGAGCGGCAGAAACAAAAAAAAAGCAAATATGAAAATATAGAAGAAATGTTTTACCAAAGAACATAAGTTATAGATACAGAATTCCAATTTATTTTTATTGAACTTGAAAGTTTGGTCATCGATAGGACTGGTATTACGTTGAGAAAAAGCTTTTACTTTCTCGTTTTTCATATGACAGACACGATATTAATTTTCGGAATTTGTTAAAATAAAAATGGCTTATGATAGTATCATTTTATTCTAATCCGCTCTACAAAGTTATGTTCTATGAAAAATACTTTGAACATTGGAGGGCAGAATTCGTTAAAACAATCCTATATACGAAAATATCTTATTACGCATCGTAAAACGTAGGCCAATTATACTGCTTTTAGATCATTCATTCAATACGCTTCAAAGTGCGTTATTTTTAGTCTGAATCTATTCCACGCTCACCGCGATGATCGAATCACCAAGAATATTACGTTCCAGAAGCTTGATTTTAAATAGATCATGAAACGAAAAATTAACTTAGATTATATTGGTTAGAACAACAAATTATTTACGGAATTATAATATCAGATGCGACACTAGATATATCGAATAGCTAATGGTTAGAAGTTTCATCATTCTGAAAATTAAAAATAGAAACACGCTTATCAGGCAGCATTTAAAGCAGAAAGCACGATTAACAAAATGCAAAAATAGAGGAATATATTTAGAGAATAATATAATTTCTTACTGCAGCAATAATTGTACAAAACAAATTGGTCTTATGTATTTTCTATAAATGCGTCTTTCGCACTATGCTATTTCTATAATAATATTATGGCGATATGAAATTAGTTTATTTTGTCGATATATTTTTGCATCTTGTTAATCACACTTTCGATTTTAAATATTGTATGATATATTTCATAATTCTGCTAATGAATCACGCATGTTCTATATATTTAATTTTCTGACGAATAACACTTCTATCAGCTTTTCGATAGATCTAGTCCTGTCCATATAATATTATTGAGAAGCGACACTAAATATTAATTAAATAATACTTAAAATATACGAAAAAATAATTTATTTCCGCAATTAACGTTTTCAGCGTCAATTTTAAGTAGATAACGTTAAGGTTTAGTCGGACATTGAAAGTAATAGATGCGAAACATATTTCTAGCATTATTTTTTTCCATTAACAACAAATTTTTGTTTATCATAGGTATTCATGTATGAATTGTTATTTTTCATGTTCAATAAATATATAACATTTTTCTTGTGCATTAGAAAGATAACAAATATAATGGAACATTCGAATCACGCAAAGTGTACTTGCAATTACTTATCGTCATTCGTTTTAAAGTCAACCGTATCTCCACTCAAAAAATTGCTCGATACAATTTAATTTATAATTAAACTGCGTAAAACAAAATAATGTCTTCAAATAAAAATTCTATTTTAAAGCAAAAACAAAATCCAACGAATTCGTTAGTAAAAAAAACGACTATCACCCAGCTAAATTACAGCACGTAGATTCATGCTTACAATTCAAGGTCTTGATTCGACCATCGAACCAGCAACCGGCGCACCTTGCAGCCCGTAAATTCACTCCGCCCTACCCACTGACCCACGACCATCGACGGGCTCACCTGGCCGACCTTGCAGACGGGCTTCTACAAGCGCATCGCCGCTGTCAGTGATCGATGGCGAAAAACGGCCTTTCTTCGCCACGCTCAATCCGACCCTGTGCAAGGTCGAATTCCGGCGTCGTCGGATCGTGTCGCCGAGCAATCGTTCGTTGCGTGTTGCGCGCCTCGAGCAAAGGAACACGTCTCCGAGTGGTTCTTTTGCGCGACGATTTCTCGTGCGCCTACTGGCGAGCTAGCGCTTTCACGTTTATTAGGTTAAGTAATTGGATGTCTTGCTCCGCGGAATAATTAATGTAATGTACAATTAAGTGAGTAATATTTGCGGCTGAACTGCGCGAGGTCGTGAATTAGTTTAGGGTTTTGAATATATGTCGTCGTTCTTGGAAAGTAATGTGCGAGTAGGAATTTGTTGAAAACTGCTTTAATTATTTAGATTAAAAAGAATTTACTTTATAATGAAATATACTAGTATCTAGCAGTTGTTTTTTTGGCTTTTAAAAATTTTAATTAAAATCCTGAAAAGTTGTATTTGCTCTGTAGTAAAAACATACTATACTGTTTATATGGGTACAAAGAAAATTTTAGAAAAATAAGCGAAACTGCCAAATTATTGAAAATGATATGCAGTCTGAAAAATTGATTACACTAATTAAAAAAATATCCGAATTTCAATAGTTTACTGAATTTTAAAGCTTTAATCCTTTTTCTGAAACTTGAAACGACATTTGCTTTCCATTACTGTAAGTGCTTATATATAAGTTTCGGCAGACAAACTTGCCGCTCAGCGTAAAATAATTACGAAAACTAATTAAATTTATAATTTATTTTGCCTCAGCGAAGTACAACAAAGAAGGCGCTGGCTGTATGATTGTTTCTATAAACTAATTTTACCTCGGCTCATCCGACCAATATATTCCGGAGGTTTACGGCGATGCTGTGCGCGCGAGCGCAGCCTTTCTTCTGCACTTTGTCTTCTCTCTTTACTCGGCGAACTTCCGTGTTAGGCTTCTGAAGGTTACTTGTACTAGTGCGCGGGCGGTTGATTGATTTCTCTTAACTAAGGAATGGTTCTATAACTCCAGCCTTCCTTTAATTTAATTAAAACGTCAAGCGTGATTGAAATAAGCTCATTAGATTACAATTAAAAGAATATTGCCCATTATCCCCGGGAACCTCAATACCATTAATAAATTCAGATTTTATAATTATCCTGATTTCTGCTGTTATGTTTGGTAAGTGCCCGCCCGCGATAGATGTGTCTTTCAGTTTGTGACGAATTCAATTTTTACGAACATTTTTAAACTTTGTAACTAACTTTATAAATTCACATTACGAAAGAACCCAAAATGATCTAGTGAATTAAAATAAATTCTTGAAATCGAATTGGTTGAGAAACGAGCAAGAAACGAATTATCAGCGTTTTCTCGCACTGTTATCAGCCGCGCCGAGCCTATAGTACGTTGAATGATTTCGACACCACACTGCCGTACAAATGAAGAAAAGCCATATAATTACCTCTTCCTGGGCCGGTCACAAGACGATCACATCGAGAAAAGACTGTGTCTCCAATCGGGTAACAAGCGTTTATACTGGGTGCTCGTGGCGCTCTCGCTCACTTGCATGCTAAACAATGGCAGAGGAAAACCCAGACGCATACCGTTGATATAGCAAGATTAATCTTGATATTGTATTTTATTTCCTAAATATTCAAGACAATAATCGATACGATATCAAGATTATGGTGTCAAGAATGTAAATAATATTGTCTTGTCTTGTTTTGAAAGTAACTAAAACTTTTCTTATCGTAATAATAATAATTCAATAAACTTCGGTAGATGCTGACGACTATCTACTAACAAAATTTTCGAGCGATAAAGGTTGGCGGAGTGGTAGACGACCCGCTTCTATATCGCCTCGAGCCGTCTTACTTATGTACGTGAGGCTACATGGGGAAGGGGTACCACCTAGCGGTAGCGCATTGACTAAACTCTGGTGGGCAGCATATATATATATATATATATATAGCGGGAAAAATCAAATTTCAAATTTGGCATTTATTAATGTATTTGTATATTAAATTACCTTCAGTTACATTATTCTTAAAATTCAGTAAATTTGTAACTTAAATGTTTCGTAAATTTAAGAACATTTTTATGTATAAAATTTAATGTGCTTTTACATATGGTTTTAGAGGGTAGCCATATTGCTGACTAGGAGAGGCTCAGAGATCCGGATCATGGATTTGTCTGAAACTTTGGCATAGGTTTTTTGGTATTAAAATATGAAGAAAGCTGCAATATTAGACCATAACGCTCAAAACAATTAAAGTTCTGGTCACTTTTAGCTTTATATTGAAAATTTTTTTTTTTTTTAACTTTTCTTAAAACGACAATTATTTAACTTTAGAAAGACTTAAATATCATTTCAAGTAGAGAGAATGAAACTAGAGAAAATGAGCTTTAATTTGCTTTTTTAAGGATTAAAAAATCTCGATTCCTTCCAAAGTTATGAACGTTTGAAATTGAGCATGCAAAGTGCA
>UXGD01005265.1:0-14875 GCA_900474315.1 Torymus auratus
AAATTACTATGTGTAACAAGGGAGCAATTGACTTTTTCAGACTCGGATGATGATTTTGAGCACTCGTGTAGCACTCGGCACAATGTACTATTTACACGTAGTGCGTTGGAAAGTGTCATTTTTCTCCCCGATATATTGAGGTGTAAAATCAAATTTACTTACATAATCCGTTGAATGTTTAATTCAATTAATACAGAGGTACAAGCTTGAAAAAGTTGAAATTATAATCGATGCTGCTTCTTACAATCTTACTTATAATAAATATATTCCAGAAAATACATGAAACATACGCAGTTTAAAAGGAGTTACATATAAAAACGGACTTCGTAGAAAAATCGCTCTGCTTTGTTTTAACCCTACTCGTTCTAAATTTACATCCTTTTTGACGAGAAAAAAGATTGGCTTGAGAGGTGGAATTGAATGAAATAGGCATATTGTACTGTGGATTTCTATTAGATGCGTTTCTTTGTTCGGTAAAACAGTTCAGTAAACGAAAATTACGGTTCAGTGGAGAAATTTAAATTTTTCGCCTACCCGTTTATGTACTTTTACTGATTGACGCGTTGTTTGCTTTGACGCAGTAGTAATTACTTTTTTTGTCCGCGAAATATGATTGGATGACGAATGAGGGTTTTCCGCGTTCATAATGCTTTTTGTTGTTTGACAATTGAATGTTTATTTTTATCGTGATTCCAAATAGAATGAGTTTTTTTTAACAGACTTATACACAGAATAATAATAACATTTGCCAAGCTTATCCGATTGATGGGAAATGCTAAAAGTTTGGTATTTTTTTTTTAATTTTAATTACATTTTTTTATTTGATGTTGAGAAGCTTAAACCCCCCTCTTTGAGAAAGCAAAATAAAATACGTAGAAAGTACATATTTTATTTATTTTGTGAGATACTCATTGATTTATATGCTATTTATTCGTATAACAAGTTTAAATAAGACAACAAAGTTGCTTAACGTTTCAAAATATCAAATATAATCTGATGAAGTGAAATTTTAATTGAATTCGTGATGTTTCGCAATATTTGCAATCATCAACACATCATCTATACGTGAACATTTTATGATCAGAATATGGTGTGTCAGCACAGAGTATATCCATTAAAATTCATCAGAGCCACGCGTATCTCTTGTCATAAACTCGCAGCGCCAGTTTCCCTCTTTTTATATTATCTCAAAACTCCACACGTGCGCGCGTGACCCGAAATACTGCACGCTCTTCTTTCTCTGGACCGCGAAAAGTTTCGGCGACCTCGGCAATTTAATCAAGCTGGAGTGTCCCATAAAACGGAACCATCCTAGCTAGCCGCCGCGGCGCCGTCGGGCAATTTTCGGAAAAATGGCGCGAGGCGACGGGGCGAGTACCTTGACCTTAGAGAGCTCGTGCTGCCGCCGCCAGCAGCGCTGAATTTGGGGCGTCGTTGTAATCGATTTTCGGGAACGGCCAGTCAGCGACGTCGGCTCTCTCGCTCTCTATTTTCCGCCTGGTTTGTCCTTGTGCTGAGCGCGCACACGCACCACATCTGTGCGGTGAGTTGCTTCTCGAGGGCGGGGGTGGAGCTCGAAGACTCCAACTGTGTCAAGCTCCTAGCCGCTTTCTTCTCTTCCAAATTTTTCGTCTCCCGTTTGTCTGTGCTTGCGTAGCGCGAGAAAAGCTTTACCAACGGAATTCAGATTTTTCTATCGATTTCAATTATACACGAAAATATACTTATTTATATTTTTGTAATGCCTTTCTATTGTTAGACAGAATATCCTTGTTACTTTGACCTTATTGCGTTCCACTATTAATTCCTGTTATATGCTTGTTAAAATAAAATTAAAAGAATCTCAGAAACTTAAAAAATGTTTTTCTAGTTTTAATTTAATAAATAATATATTTTCTGTTAATAAAATACATTTCAATCATGGAAAGTTTGTGCGTATTTTTGTATAAGCAATATGACAACTTTTTTCAAAATAATTCCACTTAATTAAATTCAGGAATCAGAATTGTTTTACTTTTTAACAAATATAAACTGAAGACAACAAAATATTCATAAAATATAAACTTGTTTTGACAACGTTGCGTGAGGTACTACGTGCTCTTGCATAAAAGAGCCACATTTTATGATATTCTTTCAGAAAAAGTAATTTTAGTTGAGAAATTTCATGCATTAAATCATGGTATACCATAATCCAGTAAATATTAAATGTCAAGTAAGCTCTCACAAAAATGAAGGGACTTTTTACATTAGTTGTTCAGAGAATTTTACAAAATTGGAGCTCATATAATTTATAGTTTTGCATGACTGCTCGCGAATTCGAAATACTCGGTCTTAATCATTCGACCCGATGACTTCGAAACATTTATAGTACTCGAAAACCATGAATTCTTCAACTTCGGTCGAGTGATTCAAAATGATCGAAATATTCGAACCTCGATCGCATTATAGTTCGAAATGATATAACGGCTTGAAGCTATCTATAATAGATTTTTAACAATTTGATTAGATGACAATGCGTAAATTATTTGACATTATATGGGTAAATCTACGGAATGGTGCGTTGTTTGTAACTTTTTTTTAAAGTAGTTTATTGCTGCTATTAGCGGAGCGTGCGAAGCATATAAACGAGACAGGGTGTATCATCTTCAATTTTTACGTAGAAAACCAGTCCTGTAATCCATATTAGTGGGGATGCATAAAACTGTTAAAATAATCACATTTTCAAAACGAGAGTTCAAAGAAATGATTCCTTACTGTTCAAACTCGTCCTGTACCACTAATAATTTGTTCTGTCGCTTTATGTAAAAACGCAATGAAAAAAATATTTGAAAAAAAAAAAATGAATATTAAAAATTCAGAATCAAAAATAATTTTATATGGGTATGGTTTATTGTAACAAGTTATAACATATGAAAAAATAAGTGATGGATATCCGTTCGAGCTAGAGATGAGCGCTTTAACATCCGATAGCTCTGTCACCTGGCCCTAATATATTCATAATTTCCGGAATTCCTATATCACGAAGCTCTTCGCTGTACCACCGACTAACACCGAATCTGTGATTATCATTATACACCCAGAGAAAATTCAAGTAACTTTTATTATAAATAACTGACTTTATGGTGCAATAATGATAAGCAATCATAACATGAGTTTTTGTAAGCCATTGTAAGTCAAATTATAACTATACCCTGATTATAATGAAATAGTAAATAATAACATATTTAAAACTGTGTTTATAAATTAGAATGAAAAATGCCATTAAATTTTCATAAGAGTTAATAAGACTTCTTGTTTTTCTATTAGCAAAATTATGTACTTACCAAAAATCAGCTTACATATAAAACAGAATTTCTATATTTTCTAGCTTTTCTCATATATTGCAAACGTACTTAAAGAAGTGTATACGACAACTTTTCACGTTCTTCAACTACATTGTTATAACCTTTTTATCTTCGTACGCATATCTTACAAAGATTAAATAACTCCTGGCGCTTGTATATTCCGGGCGAGAATACAAGAGACTCGTGGGCGACGGCCGACGGAATCTCCTTCCGCGTCCCGAGATAATAAGGCGATGGGTATTTTCGTCTAGACACGATTGACGCCAGTAGACGGTCAAATTAATAAAAACAGTTTCCTAAATTTTGGCTAATTCATATATAGTCAGAAATACGAAAATGGATAATAAGAGTTTCATTCGTGAATATTTTAATTGCTTTCTAATCTCGTTAAAGTATCGTACTTTTGGCATAATTTTAATGAATTATACAAAAGTCAAGTTAAATATTTTAAATGATAAAATAAACTCTTTACTATAAAGTATTAACACTATTATTTATGATTTCATGCAATTGCTAGGCCTATATTTTGAATCAAACTTTTGATTCAGTTTTATTCAATAGTTTGTCTCGCGGCTACATTTTGATGCAGAATTTCTATTAATATCTATACTTTTTGTCGTGTGAAAACATACAATCAAGTATATTTTTGGGAATTCTTTTATCTTACGTGAATGTATTGATTTTGCAGAGCTTATTTTGAAGCCAAAAAAGAAAAAATACCTACCTTTTTCTCTTCTTTGCGAGGGATCTATTAGTCATTCTACGAAATTAATTTCATTATTTCAAGATTAAATTCAAAATCTCGGACTTTCGATGTATAAATAGCGCGGTCGACCCTCAGCCTTAGTCTACATACTTGCCTTCTGAGCTCTCCCGCGCTCCTTGATAACAGTGACAAATTTTGAAGAAAATAATCAAATTTAATAAAATGTCGAATATGTACTAAAGAACCAAAAATTTAATAATATTTAATATTTCAAATATAGTAAATTTTAAAAACTGACAACCGCCTTTAGTCTGAAAAAATCGCAAATTTGATTACGGAATTTGTTCATGATATAACAGAAGTGTTGTATCCTTTTTGCATATCTTAGTCGCTTTCTATTAAATGCAAACAAAAATATTAGAAATTTGTGCTTTACATACACTGTTATATCTATATTTCTTCTTTTACTGGTGTATACGAGCATTTTCAGATAAGACGGCTGAAATTACTGCATCGTCTATAAATGCTTTTACTTCTTCATTCTTTGTTATTGTTTCTATTCTCTGGCGTCGATAAACAAACCATGTACTCGTCGATGAAACTGACTGTTTGCTACAAGAGTCACAATTTAAGTGTTATAAATATAGCTCTCGCTTACGTTGGTAAGGTATAAATTTATTTTGCTTGAATCGCAATGTAGCTGAAATGAAATATCCCCAATGCGGTTCAATCTAATCTACACCAGCGCAGCTCCTCTCGTAGAATTTCCGCTCCGAAAATGCATTACCGCAAGTAATAAAATCTCTTCCCCCGCGCGGTACGAGAAAAAACTGCGCAGCGCCTGATGCGGAAACTTGCCTCTGCGTCGGTCCACCCAGTCTCGCACCGCGATTTTTTGCTACATTGTATAATCGCACTTACCTGCGCGTAATTGCATTACGGGGAATTGGGTCACGGCGCAGTATATACGTGTGGCGCGTGCGCGATGGACACACGCACAGTGTCTCCCGTATACGAAAATAAGGAAAACCTCGCATGCAAGAAGCGTTAGTGCGACGGAACAAGCAATTATTTTCCCGGTGCGCTGCACCATGAGCCCGGGGAATTTCCGCTTCCGCCATTGTGTGCGTGTAAGTATATCTGTACATATATGTATGCGCGTGTGCACTCGAAACCGCGGCAAAGCCGATTATCCGTTGCTGGAGGCGCGCACGTTTTGCGCATTAAACGCGACCGGCTTTTTCTCTTTCATTATCGCCCGCCTGTGCGCGCGTGCACTGCACCGCGTATACGTTTGATCCGAGATTGGAAGAGTCTATTTTTAGCCCATTCATTTTTAGGCAGTTATTAGTTTTTCAAGTATACTGCGATTGTTTGCCTTGCGGTTTTCATGCTTTTACAATGGTATATTGAACATTGAAGATTATTATATCGATTGTGAACGTAAATTTGGGTTTTAATATCTCTCTGTTTTTTTTAAATTTGGTATATCTTGAAGTAGGTACACCAATAGGATCCATAAATAATAACAAAAATGGCTTGTATTTATTTATGGGCTGATGCTGTTTCTACGACAGAAATATACTTAGTACGTTAATCCAGAGTATAAGTTTCAAAACACCTCGCTGTGATGTTTATTTTGTTTTGATATCTGACTAGAGAAATAGGGTCCAAAAAATTAAAAAAAATTTTTTTGGGGCACACCTACCACACTACATTTTTTTGGTTCTTTGATGGTTCCAGAATATGAGAAAAATGGTGTTCATGCGTAAATTGCTGAAAATCATCCATCCTGACTTTAAACGTGTTTTTGTGCCATTTCGACGCTAAACTTCAAACTGCTATAACTTTTAAAGGAATCAACATTTTCCATCGTTCAAAAAAAAAATTAAAGTTCTTTTTTCTAGTATTAATTTCTCTTTTGAAAAGTTGTGTAGGACGTTCCTGGACCAAATGGCAGAGGTTTAAAGTGGAGGAGGAAATCGTATAAAATATTCGAGATTAATTTGGTCGGCAAAAAAGTTTGGTAACGGATAATGCGTGTTCACTATTTTTCTCATGTTCTGGAACCCCTAAAAACCAAAAAAATTTGATGTGGTAGGTGGGCCCCAAAAAATTTTTTTTTAATTTTTTGGACCCCATATTCCGTAGAATTGCACATATACTTTGTGTACATAAATCTGTCGTACAAATAGCAGAGTCGATGTTACGTGATGTCTTACGCAAAAGCAATATAGATTAATATAAAAGGTTGAAATATTTATATGGGTTTTGCTTCCTGCTAAAGAAAGCTTTATAACAGTGAAACGAATTTTTCGACAAAATATTTTAGAAATTTATTTTCATGAGAGGAAAGATGTAGTTACTCTACATTTCAAAAAGATATTATTACCAATAACTATCAATATTTATAGCTGGTTAATTTTTATATTATATTATTTCAGAAGAACTTTAAAAATGTTGAAGATGACAATAAAAATATTTACAATTGACCTTGAAAAAGTCTTGCTACATAAATCAAAATTAAAAATTTGAAAATTCTTAAGTACTCTTTTTTTTTATTTTAAATCTAGAATATTCAAATTTTTTCAAACTTTAAAGAATTAAATATACGATTGAAAAATGCCTATTTCGTATCTTTGGCCTTTCAACAGACTATGAAAGGTGCGTTATTTCCAATGAAAGGAAAAATACTGCAAGTCCTTCGCAGCGTTAAGAGTCCGCGAACCACCGCAAGATTGAACGTTTAAGATCCCGCAATAGTCTTCGCTATAGCCGTCAACCGAAAGCCCACGCATTTCCTCCTTATACGCACGTATACTATATATACAGCCATATCAGCGAGCGATATAAACCCGTGTATGCGCGAGGCGTGACGCGCAATATATAAGAGGCGTGTCGAAACGACTTTGCGACAGAGCGCGCGCGGCGCAATAAAAAGCTCAACAATGCGGCACAAACTAACTGCTTCCTTGGTCCTATCCTTATGTACACAGGTGCAGCACCAGCGATGAGCAACAACAGCAGCAGCAGCAACAGCAGCCGGAACAGCAGCAGCAGCAGAATTAGCAGGAACATGAGGCGTCGCGCGCAGCCATGATCGCAGCCGGCGGCGGTAGCGGCGCGCGCGCAGACCCTGCGCGCGACTCGGGCGCGCGGTGACGGCTGTACCTACCGCACTCGCGTCTCGTTCCTCGTACTCGCGTCATCCCCGCCCGCGTCGCGGCCTAACTCCTAGGCAGGCGCGTGCACACCACACAGACAGACATGGACGTGCAGAAGAAGTTCCTGTGCCCCCGGCTGGTCGACTACCTGGCCATCGTGGGGGCCAGGCCCCCACCTCCGCCCTCCAGGCAGCCAATTCAGGTGTGTACTTAGACGTGCCGCACGCGTAAACGCATGCTATAATCCTTCCGACTATTTAATATAAAGAGATCTATGGTCCTTGCTTGGACCCTAATTCTCGCGAAACTAATACAATACTTTTAACTATCTCGCGTATGTCTGACCAAAGCTGACCTATTTCTACTTCGAAATTGCGATCAGTATACGATAATGTAGATCGCTGGAATCGAATTTTAAACTCATTTTTTTCTTTATGTGCTGGTTTACAGAAATTAGTTTAGTATATCCTATTGTTCTGTAAGCGTTTTATAAATTTAAATGATTAAATACGTGTAATAAGTTTATTAAAAGAAAGGTATCGATAATTAAGCTTCTCTATAATGTCCTTTAGAGTAAGAGCTGCCGTAACTCTGTTGGGGAGTCTTTTTGCACATTTTATCAGATAACAAAGGCGCATAGAGTACTTCGTGCATTAAAAAAGAATGCAGTTAAAGTGGCTATGAATAAAACCAATTTTTATCAATATCAAAGGATAGCTTACGCATTTGGTCAGTAATATTTAAAAAATATCGTTTTTTTACTTTTGAGCCTTTTGCCGCAGTGAAAAGTCATTAGCTTTTGTGCCTGTTGTACACACCTTAGGTAGTAAGTTTTATCTTTATCTGTTTACTCGACTTGGCACGCGAAAACAGATGGTCAATGTAAATGTAAAGAACAACATTAGATAACGTTAGCGGTTGTTTTAATTTTCGCGTAAATGAGTAAGACTAGAACCGTTTTATAATAATAGAATTCTTAATTGTTTATAACTATTCATTAAAATGCAATGGTACCTACTTTTTGTTTGTTTAACATAATCTTTTTGAAATGCTATTATTTTTTTACTACTTCACCATTACTTTTCTTTTAATTTGAAGTATTTTTTAAACTGAGACGTTTTGTGTTATTTAATTAGTAACTCCAATTATAAGAAAAAGATAAAAAATTTTAGATCAATCTGCCAATCTAAATGCAAAACAATAGTTGGATACCATTTGATCACTATCATAACCACTGACAAGTCGATTTTTAAATTATTCTGTAACATCATTAACAAAAACTCTGCCAAAGTTAAGAAGTAACAGCTCCCGTAAGACAACTCTTCTGAAAAAACTCCGATATAAGCGAACCCTGCAAAACTACTCCCTCAGAAATTCCATCACTAAAAGATGCGTCGCATATCCTTGGGAAAAACTGTACTCCCGCACGAACAAGTGCATCTTACTTACAGTTCTGTCCCTAGGTGGACGATATACAGCGTCGTAAAAATTTGAATCGTCCATACGTATGTGTGTGTGTATATGCAGGTGCCGGAGTTGCTGCGGAGGTATCCAGTGGAGGACCACAAGGACTTCCCTCTCCCTCTGGACATGGTGTACTTCTGCCAGCCGGAGGGCTGCAGCAGCGTCGGCCCGAAGCGCACGGCGCTGCGCGAGGCCACCTCCTTCACTTTTACCCTCACAGACAAGGA
This sequence comes from Torymus auratus, assembly GCA_900474315.1. NCBI lineage: Eukaryota > Metazoa > Arthropoda > Insecta > Hymenoptera > Torymidae > Torymus > Torymus auratus. The sequence goes on from UXGD01005265.1 coordinate 8,906, forward strand.
CTCTGGTTCGTATTAATCTATACATATATACATGTACTCGTATATATATATATGAATCGCGTCAAAGAACCGCCGTGTCGCGCAATTTTCTCGGGGAACGAGTGACTTTGAACAAGTTTGCCGCTGCGGAGTGATGAAAATTTCTCAAGATATGCGAAAGCCATGCGAAAGCCGCGCGGTTGATTATGTAACGAGAAAATCAAGATCTTTTGCTTTGCAACTTCAATAAAGCGGAAATGAAAATATTTTTCTCATTCTATAGTTTATTCTTTTTAACTTGAACTTGGCGTTTTTATAATGTTCATTTCTTTCTGTGAGCTGATCCTAACGAGGGAAAATTATCGATTCGCATAACAGTATAGTATATTGTATTAAAGAGAGAAAATATTTGATCCGGATATTTGTAAAATGCCGAGATGAGATGGCATTCCAACTGTATTCAAGTGTTTATATTCATAGAAACGAAGACAATCGGCATAAAGAAAGCAGTCTTATAGGAATAATTTTTCCCTTAGTCATATTCGTATAACAATGAAGGCGCTAGAACGGCAATAAAACACCCCCTGTGATCCTGCACTATTTCAAGACTGCTAGCAACATTATATATTATACATATTTTGCTTATGCAACTTTGCATTCTAATTACACACTTTCAAAGAAAAAAGCTTCCGACTCGGCGCAGGGAGCATCTCATTTCCGCAATGCTATTTTTGGGCGCGCGAATATACTTTGGCCGCGTGGGACGTCGGCGCGTCGTTCAACTCGGATTCGGAAAGAGCGCAAATTGAAACTCCCCCGCATATAGGCGCGAGCGTGTGTATATGTGTATACGTGCGTATACGGGCTGTATGTGACGTATTTTCTCTCTGTCGCCGCCGCAACAGGTAAGACTCGCTACGGGATATGCGTGAACTTTTATCGACCAGTGGAGAGAGCCGGGGGCAACGGGACCACAGGCATTGGCTTTCGTCGGGACAAGCAGACTACCAACTTCCGCCGGGAGAGCTGGCGGAAGAGCATGGAGAAGAGCTCCGACTCGGCCTTTTCCAGGTTTGTTTTTTATCTGATGCCTTGTTTGCTTCGTCAATAATTCAATAGGTCAAAAGTGTGCCGTCTCGATGGATTGAAGAAATAATTTTGTTTTTCTCTATGATTACTAGTATTTAAAAACTTGTTAACTAAAAATTGATTTTATCAGTTCTACTTTCATTATTTTTCAAAAAAGTTTTATAAACTTGGCAAGAAAAGTAATTTATTTATGTAAATTTTCTTTCTACACCTCGTTGAAGTGTGAGAAGTAACCACTGGTAACTCTGAGAGGTTTTTTTCACGTAAAAACAGTTTGTAACTATAACTTGACCTTGGATAATTTTGTGCCTTGTTAAAACTATCGAACTTTCGTATTATAAAAAATGAAAAACGCACAGTAATGGAAGATCCAAGAAATTTGATATTTGTAAAAAGATATTTTATATTGCTGCAACATTGAATTGCGCAATAACGGAGAAATATAAAATATTTTATAAATTTAATAATGTACAAAAGTTATTGAGAATCGACAGCCCGAATTGTTTGAAAATATGCGAAAAATAATGGGATAAAAAGCAAAAATGATTGATCGAATAACTTTAGCATACTTGTATTTTCAAATCAATCGATGCTGCTGTAAATTTCTAATAAATTATCGACTAACTAATCAAATAATAGTCCATTTAATTACTTATTATATTCTATGCACTCAGCATTTTCCATTTTCAAATGATCTTGAGCTTTAGTTTTTATTCGATAAAACGCACAATCGAACTGGTCCGAGAACAAAAAATGGCACTTTTTCACGTTCACAGCGACTACAGAAGCAGCGCCCTGGGCCCAAGCGATTCGGAGAAGGAGTGTCCGAGCAGCAGGCGCGACTCGGACAGCGCCCAGCAGGCAGGGGGCCAGCAGCAACAGCCGACAGTGAGCCACGCCCCGCGGCTGGGCATCACGGCGCCCAGCGCCGACAGCGAGAGCGGCGGCAGCCACTCGCCCTCGCCCCGTGCCTCTCGTCGACGACAGGTGAGACTCTAGCTTTTAACTTTTAAGTATATTTTTCATTTACCCGGAAGAATTTTTATTATTATTATTTCTTCGGACAAACGAACAAGCTCGTTTTTATATAGTACACTATGTAAAGGAGTTAAAATCGATATTCCACAACTACACACTTTGTCATCAATTTCTTCAAAGTTCTCTATTAGGATTCTCACCACGTCTTCAGCCATTAAAATAAACTCAAATACTTTGATGTTCTTTAATGCACAATTTAAAAAAAAATGAAAGGAGCCTTGTATTTTTAATCCATCCAATTTCGTCTTGGCGTAGGAAATAAATTGAGGTTTTATCCACCCCCTTAAAAAGGAAAGAGAAGACTGATAAAAAATGCACCCCTATGGGGTGAAGTAATCATTTTAGATGAGTATATTATCATAAAAATGAACATAAATACATTACATACAGATTTAATATATTAAAAAAATGAAAATTGTATCATTAAAAGTGTAATGATATCTGAATCTACCTGATAAATAATATATTAAAGTAAGGTGATATTATAAAGTTATTACATTTGAAATGAAGTTTCAAACGTATATTCAAACATTTCGAAATATATTGTAACAAGAGCTAAACCAGTAACTTAATATTCATTCCTAAAATTTTTAGTATTAAATATCAAGCTTTTCGAAAGTTATATTTGATAGTAATATTTGTATTTCTTTCCATGAAAATTAGTAGAAATTACTATATGTTCATCGAATTTGTGAAAGTGCGGTTCTAAGTACTATAAAAAATTCTCTGTAAAAAGTGCGTCTTTTAACCTTCCATGTTTACCCTTGCACTTAGCGAAAAGAGAGTTTCCGAGATAAAGTGCCTGTTGATGCACGTGTTTCTATGAAATCGATATAGGTGTACTGGGTATGTCGTATTGTATACACGAGATCGAGTTAGGCTGGCAAACGTAAATTGAGCACACCGTAAATAGTTTACCTTTTACTTCTAAAATAAATTCAATTTTGGTTTTTTACTATCTACGAAGAATTTTCTGGAATATTTTACTATGAAATCGGATTTTGGAAATGCTTTGAGGAACTTTTAAAACATTGTCAAGTATTTTAGAGTAAAGAAAAAAGTGGATTAAGAAAAATTCTATTATATGTTTGTTGTGAAAAGGAATTTATAAGCTCTATCATCTATAAACTTAATTATTTAAAAACAAAATTTAAATATTCTTCAAAAGACAGTTTGTATATAAAATTTGTTAGCGGTGAGCTGATTATTGACTTGAAACATTTCCCGCAGTACTGTTATTGAACGTTCATCTAATTAAATTTTCGTTCGAAATGAAATTAATGTCAATATATTTCTGTTTAAATAAGTAATATTAATTAGAAATTAAATTTCCTCACTAGCTTTTGTTGAATCATTCGAAACGCAAACAAAACTTTTTGTTATGAAAGATTAATTGTTGAACTTTTCGAAATAATTGAAAATTGTTTTAACAACCGATTTAATAAAAATATTATTTACAAAAAACATCATCAATTCATCTCTCACATAGTTAGTAGTATAATAAAGTAACACAGACATTTTACTTGTATGTTTACAGAGGATACGGAATCACTCATTAACTTCCCTTTGTATAATCTCACATCATCCATTCTTCTCCATATTCCGAGAATGCCTTTTCGTCTTGAAGAAACTCATTGACGCATGTAACGAGACTTCATTGCCGCAAAAAGTCGGCGCCTCCAGACAACACAGGTAATTAATCTATTATCGCTCATACTTTTTTTCATCGTAGACTCATAATATAGATGCCATGTTCTATATATGAAATTGTGTAATCTGAGATAATGAATTGGCCAGAGGTCTCATAATCCTTGCATCATGGAATGTATTTATCATTTGCCATAAGAAAGAAAGTTTTAATATAATTTATATAATTTTAATTTCTATCTCGTTTATTATACATCTAGGTATTACACCAAGCAGTAAAGACTGGTGGTCAAATATTATGATTTATTTAATATATTACAGGAGCTATATAATTGAAGTATCGTAGATTGCAAGTGCAGCTGAAACCTTTTATTTTCCCTTATATAATTACAATAAATTTTTATAAACATAGTACAATGCATGAGTTATAGAATCCGTGCATTTATAGCGAGCTATATAGAGGCAAAGTAGAAAACAATCATAAAACGAATCAGAACATCATGCGAACTAAATCCCACCATGTAGACAATATTCTAACTACAGGGACACGAATGTGTGGTCGGTGCTGAGTGGTCAGACGCTCGAGGGCGCCTCCTCGATCGTCCTGCACGACGTCCGCGAGATCGAGACGTGGATACTGCGATTGCTGAGCGCCCCGGTACCAGTGCCGGCCAAGACGCGCGTCGAAGTTGGGATACTCTCGGCCATGTACCAGCCACCCATGTGCTTCGCCCTCCCAGATCACACACGCTTCACCCTCGTTGACTTCCCGCTCCATCTGCCTCTCGAGCTCCTCGGCGTCGAGATGTGCCTCAAGGTCCTCACCCTTATTCTGCTGGAGCACAAGGTGCGTGGATTTATAGCTTATTAAGGGAGCTTCCATGCGCGAGGGGATCATGATCTTTTATTATTTATCCTAATGCGACTTTGCGCGCTGCGCCTCTCGCTTAATAATAAATCATTCTGATAAATCGAGATATTCGTATATTTTTATAACTCGCAAAGTGATATATATTGTCAAACATTGCGGCTTGAAGTAGAATATTTGAATACGCTTAATGGAAAATGAAAAATAATGTGTTTTCATCGACAGAGATGAAAGTTTGTTTATAAACAACTTTTTAATTATTAGTTGTACTAGGAAAATAGTAGTCTCTAACAAATACAATTCGTAAAACCACAAAATTAACTTTCTTTGCAACTTTGAAACGCTTTAAGTAAAAACAAACTGTAGTTACTATAAGAAAATCAGTCCACGTATTTGTTATCTCTTATATATATTCACTGTACGTATGTACTTTATAAAAAGTGTAATGCATTCAGTGGTATACACTTTACTTCTCATGGTAAGAACTACAATTATTGTAAGAAGTCGTTGGAAAAGTTAATTAAGGATATAAAATCGAACTGCAGTAGTTTATACTGCAACTTTCTTTGGATGAAACAAATGAAGCTGACGTATAATAAAATGAATATTATAACTATTACAGTTATAAAATTGCTGGTTCTGGCAGAAAAATGTTCTACAAACTCTACAAAAATGTATACAAATTTAATAAAATTTATGAAAAAAAAAAATTTCTTGATTTTCATAGTTTGTCATAGTTTTTCATAACTTTTAATAGATATTTATAATTGAGTATTATTAGTTTTTTAATACTTTTTCATAATGATTCTTAATTTTTTTTAAATATTTTTTAAAAATTATTTTTTAGAAATAATTGTTTTAAAAAACCATCATCTGTTTTCTTCCTAGTGTTTTAAGACACTGGGGTAGGCGTAGGCGGGCGAGCTTCCCCCAGTATCCGACACTTTCCTTTATACCCGGACGGATCCTTTTCACCCGTGTGTTGTAATACGCCAGTTAACGCCACCCAGCGGTGGCAATGAAACTAATCTGTCGTACTCTCAAAGTTTGCTATTTAAAAAAATTATAAACGGAACTATGACAAAATATAAATTTTTAAGAATTACTATAAAGATCTAATAATACTAATAAAAAAAACTATGAAAATTAAGAAAAGTGTCCCAATTCTGAGAGTTTTTCATAATTTTTATTAGTTTTTCATAAATTTTTATAGATTTTGATAGATTTTCATAGATTTTCTTAATTTTTGATAGATTTTCATAGTTTTTCATAGATTTTCATAGTTTTTGATAGATTTTCATAGTTTTTCATAGAAAATTTTTCTGCCAGAGGGAAACTTGTAATTGTAC